>CAKNWT010201306.1:0-10313 GCA_932066315.1 Andricus coriarius | reverse complement strand
GTGGTCTGCAAGCGGATACTTGAACATTGGGTGTCTCACTCAATGTGACCACCCCCCTAAGCCATGAGCGTAGAGTGATCGTGCTTGTGGCACTTTGGCACCTAGGGGTTACGAAGGTGTCCTAACGGCCTCTCGGGGACACCGGACGACCTCCCCGAGTATTCAGTCTTACCCCTGCATGCGGGGCTCTGCAGGGGCGGACCTTTTATTTCCCTAGCTTCTCGTGGGAACAATATGAAACACGCAAACCAAAAACAATTGGAAGGAGGAAGTGAGTTGGCGGAGGGGGGAGAGGGGTTGGGCCTTAAAGGGTCTAACATAACCCTTTCCTCTCAATCTGTCTCTCAGACAAGCCAAATTCAGGTGGCGGCTGTGCCCCCAGCTCCCCCGGGAGCTGAAGGACTGACGGTCCCTCTGAACGAAGCTATGGTAACGGGAGAGGCCAATCAGTCCCCCAACAAAAAGAAACGGCTCAACGGTTCCCTGAAAAGGAGACATAAGAGGCGAGCGCAGCAGGCTCGCAGAGCAGCTGCGGAAGCTGGCACGTCAGCAGCTGCGGAAGCTGGCACGTCAGCAGCTATAGCGCCGACATCCAGCACTGAGGCCCAGAAGAGAGGTAGGGGCTCAGAGGACACCCCACCGGGGGTGGCTAAGACTCTGAAGAGGCACAAAGCGGCCCAGCAGCCGACGAACAGAGAGTCGTCGGGAGCTGGACTGACGGCCGCTCAGAGGACTAACCCCCTGACGATGGTGGTGGTTGATGGCAACTACCCGGACTCAATGCTCACTACGCTCACACTATGCACACTATGCTCACAAGACAGACGCGGTTGTTTTCACCAGAAGGTATAAGTGGGGAACCACGAGTACACTGAAACTTGGAGGACAACAACTAGAAATCAAAGAACGAGCTAAATACCTAGGAGTAATTCTGGATAAGAAGCTGTTATGGAATGAGCACCTGGAAAACAAGTGCAAGAAGCTAGTAGCAACTCTATGGCTCTGCAGGAGAGCCATAGGGAAAAGCAGGGGCTTGAAGCCGGAGACACTCATGCGGATCTACACAGCGATCTTACGACCCAGGCTAACCTATGCGGCGGTGGTCTGGTGGAGCAGGATCGAGCTGTCCACTGTATAGTCTCGACTGGAAAGGATCAGGGGATTGATTTTGAGAGGCATCACTGGTGCCTCGAGGTCGTCACCCACGATGGCACTGGGGGCACTAACAGGGTTGGAGCCCCTTCATCTTACCATTAAGGCCGTGGCTGCCAAGGCGGCCTGGAGGCTAAACTTGGTAAATGACAGAAGGATCTCGACAGCAGTGAAGATCCCGGTCGACATCGCGAGGAAGCCGACCCTGAACATGCCCAGGGACAAAACGGTCACTCGCTAGCTCTTCGACAAGAAGTATCGAGTTAGCCTATCCACGAAAGAGGAATGGGTTAAGGGCGACGCACACCTGCCCAGTGATGGAGACAACTGGTTTACAGATGGCTCCAGGAACGAGGAGAATGCAGGAGCCGGTGTATATCGTAGAAGGAATGGAATGGGCTTCACAATCGAGTTGGGGTCCCACGCCACTGTTCTACAATCTGAGATTATGGCCATACTTCAGTGCGCCTACAAGGCAAAGGAGTATGACAACAAAAGAAACATCCGTATCTGCTCAGATAGCAGGGCTGCTATATTGGCCTTGAATGGAACAACGACCACGTCGCTATTAGTATGGGAGTGTTTTGAGGCACTAAATATGCTAGCGACGGAAAACCGAGTTACTCTGCTATGGATCCCTGGACACAGTGGTATCAAGGGCAATGAAATATCGGATAGGCTAGCCAAACTAGCAGCAAGAAGGAATTTTACTGGACCCGAGCCAGTTGTAGGTATTTCCAGTAGGTTAGTCACTGAAGAAATTAACAGTTGGCTGACTGAGGAACATCAGAATGAGTGGGATTTGGTCACTGGTTGCAGACAGGCCAAAACACTCTTGGGCTCAAAGCTTAATTTTAACCGAGCAAGGGAAATACTCAAGCTCGGGAGAAAAGAGATCAAAGTCCTAACAGAAATGTTTATAGGACATGGGAATCTCAGTTATCACAGGCATAAGATAGGGCTTGCGGAAAGTCCTCTCTGTCGTCTGTGCGGAATGGAGGATGAGACAGCTATTCACATCCTTTGTCACTGCCCTGCGATTGCGGGGAAACGTCTAATACTTACTGGCAGTTACTGCATCAGTGAGTCGGACGTATCAGCCAACAGCGTGGCTGCGGTCCTCTATCTGTGGAGAGGACTCTGGGGTCACGCTTAGGCTCACTAGGGGACGCAACGGGATTACCCAAGCGTCAGGGGCTGTTACGGTCTCAACCCAACTAATAATAATAATAACATTAAAATGAACAAACAAAATTTTTTAAACAATTTGTTATTGTTTTTAATAATATTCTCTTTGAATAATGTTAAAAAGCTGTTGTTCTTTCTAAAAATTTTAACTTCTTGTCTACTTTTAGCTTATAGTGTGGTAATAATGGATGAAATTCAAGAAACATAATTGTTTAAACAAATTATTATTATTTATAACTATCTTCTCTTATATTATAAGGCTAGATAGTTGCACTTTTTTCTGAAGTTTTTCACTTATTATATACAAAAATTAATTTTAAACCAAATAGTTCAATTTTCAACCAAAAAGATGAATTTTCAACCATGAAGGTTCATTTTGTACCAAAAAAGAGGAATATTCTACAAAATACAGGAATTTCTAACCAAAAAGACAAATTGTTAACCAAAAATGGAATATTTATATTCCCAAATAAAGAAAAAAATGTGACTAAAAAAGCAAACAAATTCTGAACATAATAGTTGAATTTTCAAGTAAAGAAATTAATTTTGAACTAAATACATCAATTTTGAACGAAAAAATATAAATTTCGAAGCAAAGAGCAAAAAATATTTTAATCCTCAGCAGAAAAAAGATGGAATCGCGGAATGTTCTTGCCAAAAAGACGAATTTTCGAAAAAATAGTACAATTTTCAAATCTAAAATATAAATATTTAACAAAAAAGTTCGACAACGAAATTTCGACCGAATAGTTGAATTTTCAACCGAAAAAGACGAATTTTCAACAAATCAGTTGAGATTTCAACCAAAAAGATTGACTTTTATGTTTTTAAACAAAAATTTCAATGTTTGGTTTCATTCCCTAAGTTTATAAAATAATACAAGTAACTTTTCGCCGTTAAAATTTTCATTTCAATAATTTTAGTTCAATTTGTTACTAGGGTAAGGAGGGGCAGCGCCGACCGGTGGGGCAAAGGCGACTTAGCTTATAACATCTCTATTATTTAACAATTTTAATTCTGCTTTGCATTAAATAAATCTATTTTATTAAAGAGATATAAAGAGATAGTGTTACTTACTAAAAGCTTGAAAATTGACATTGTAACAGGAAAATTATGCAGAAAACAATTTTGACAATGAAAGAATGGAAGATTCGCTGGCAGAAATATAAAGTTTTCAACATTAATGGCAATACTTATAGCATAAAAATTTGTTATTTTGTCAGATAAAACAATATCACATTATTTCATTATAATAATTGAACGTAATTCAAGTCCAAAGTATATTAAATATCGTAAATAATTGAGGCCTCACCATGGGGGCAAGCCGGACGAAAATAATAGTTTCAAAGTGCTTAGGTTATGATAAGTGATCGGTAATGTAGAACAGCAACTTATCTTCTGGGCTACATGCAAGAAACTATTGAATATTATTATTTTCAATCCGGTCGGTACGGTCGAAACCTTTTCCCGTAGTCTGTCTCTAGTGAAATGTCAACGAATAAGAGGTTATATCACAGCTATCACTATTTTTATTAAAAATAACTTATTCTTCTTGTTGGATATGTTTAACGGTAATTTTTTCGGTACATAAAATACCACAGACGCGAACCATCATGTTTTCCCGTCTTCAAATATTTTGATTTTTCTAAAAAGCTGCGGTCGGCTTTGCCCTTCGGTGTGGGGCAAAGCCGACGAAATACAGCTTGTTCGAAATAATTGAATTATTAAATCATTGTTTCATTCATATAATTAATACTTATAGAAATATAATATACAATAATGTAGGACTCGAAATAAATAAAAAATGGATCAATTTCTACATCTTGTTAACTTTAAAAAAATCATTGACTGTTAACTGGTCGGCGCTGCCCCTCCTTACCCTACCTAATTTTCACAACTTCCTATTTCTGTAGGCAATTCGATGTTTTCTTTTCTATGAATTTTCAACAAGAAAGTAAATATTCGACCAGATAGACAAATTTGCAATGAGATTGACTGGTTTGCTTCTAGCAACATTGTTCAATTTTGAAGAAAGTAATAAAATTGTATTATCTTTCCTTAGGTTTATAAATTATACAAATAACTTTTCCGAGGTCAAAAGTTTCATTTTAGTAATTGATTACAACCTGTACAACTCGTTTATTATTTTAAATATACTTTTAAGAACTTCCAATTTTTTAGTCAATTAAATGTTTTTTTCTCCTTAAATAGTAGTGAAATTCCACACATGCCAAGCTTTTTAAATTAAATTGGATAGTCACAAATATTACAATGAGACTGCGCCCTCAGAAACTGTAAATAAAATTTACACGGAACCTAAAGATTTGTTTTCATTTTCTTCAAACCTTTAAAAATTCCTCAAATGTCTAATAAGTTTTTATTGTTTTTAAATCATTTCAAAACTTCTAAGTATGTTTTGAATTTACTCAAATTTGTTCTAAAATGATGTATTATGGCAAAAGTTTGCTTTAAAATCTTTTACACTCTTTTTCAAAATCTTAGGAAATAATTTAAGATGTTTTGTAATATTTTTCAATTTTCTTTTTTAGAATTTATTAAGAAAAAAATCATTTGATATTTTCCCATGAATCTTAAACATATTTTCTTCATTCTCTTGACACACTGCAAAATTGAGTTTACGTAAACATTGTTTAAATCCTGGAAAATTAAAGTATTGTCTTGAAGTCTTCTTTTAAAATTAAAGTTAAAAATTTTAAAAAATTTAATTCAAACAAATTTAAAAAAACTTTAATTTTCCCAGAAATCTTTTAAAAAGAAGTTAATCTCAAAATCTTCGAAAATTATTAAAAAGTTTTAAAATTTTTGTTTGAATTCTTCAAAATAAGTTTTTCCATAATTTAATTTTTCTTATCTCTTTGAAAATGTAAAAAAGTTTACAAATTATTGTGTGGTAGCAAAATGTTGAGAACAGAATTATATAGCAATATTAAACAGTAATTTCTAATTTAAATGTTCTCTTCTATCAATAATGTTTAGAAGCATTCAAAAATAAATTTTACGATGAAGTAAAATTATTTATTTGGAAATTTCTATATACAAAATTGATGGTGCAGAATATTTTGAATTTCATCTTGAATTTTCCCCACCTAACCTGAAATACCTAATCAGGTTTTCGACATCAATATGTGCGATATTTTACATATATTTAGTAACATCGCTTTTTTATTCAACTAGAACATTGTGCGTGCTACGCGCGCAATAATTACCCTTTCATTAGAAAAAATCTAGTAAGTGGAATTACTTTGTAAAAAATTCATTTTTTTTGTTGATGATTCATCATTATAATTGTAAAATCTTTTCTTCTTTTGTTCAAAATTTAACTATTTTGTTAACATTTTTTTAGAATTATTTTTTTAACTGAAAATTTAAACAATAATAATAATTTGAAAATTCAACTATTTCGTTCAAAATTTCTATATTTAGTTGAAACTTTGTCTTCGGTCGTAGAAAATTAATCTTCTTGGTGACTATAATTCACCTTTTTGGTTAAAAACTCATGTTGCTTTTTTCAGTATGTTAAATTAGTGGGGAACATCATGGTCTTTTCGGTGACGGGTTAATAGTAAATTGATCATTTTGAATTTACATATATTTGTTGCCAATTTAATCCTATAGCCTATACGGCAAAAGATTTTTGTTCTCTTTTTTAAAGTGATTTAACCAAAATCGCGTTAATAAAAAGAAGAATGAATCACTATTATTAGTATATCACTTACTATTTTATACAATCTTTGGCCTTTGCTTGAAATCTCTTATCTTACAAATTATTTGACAGTCTCTTAAACTCTAGAGAAATGTTTATTATTTATCAGAAAGGATCTCTTCGTTTTTTAAATAATTTTTCATGAAAATTAGAAGATTTTTTCCAGTGACTCTGTTTTTAAAAATCAATTGACTTTTCTTCTAATGTTTAATCAAATTCCCTGAAATCTGAGCAGACTTTTCTCTGTATCCAGAAGTCATAGAATAGTTACTTAAAATTGAAGCAATTATTTTTTTTCGTGTTATTATAAGTTGTTATATTTTGCGATAAACGATACAGTGGACGAATTAAAAAAATTATATTTCTCCTTTAACATCTTTGGTAATTTATTTAAACAATTTTCATTTGTTTAAACCATTTTTTCTCTGTAAATCATAACAATTTATTATTTTCTGGAACTAAATACACAATTAACGAAGTTTTAAAGTAAAATATGTTTTAAATCTAATTTGGCCATTATTTAAACAATTTTATTTCTATTAACTATTTCTTTGTTCTGTAAATCTTGCACAATTACTACTTCCTGGAATTAATTAGGCATTTAATGAATTATAAGAGTGATATGTTATTTGAAAGACAGTTTACTATTATTTAAACGATGAGTCATAATTTACTTGCGCGTTTCCATCGGGCAGGTGGAGATAATTCTAATTTCTTTTCATCTCTTACACTATGTAGCTTATTATTTAGTATTTTCTCTTGTAAGAACCGAGGCCAGAACTTATACCCTTATTTTTGAATCAACAATAATTTTTTCAACATTTATTTTTAAGTTACATTATTGATAGTTATTTTTCAGATCTATTTCATGATAAAAACAGCTAGATATTTAGGTATATTTAAGCTATATTTTCTTGGAAGACGAAATGTCGCTAATCGTCTATCTGGGAAAGCTAGAACATTTTTTCAGTGTTCAACTATTCCAGTCGAAAATTCATCAGTGCGGGGGAAAATTAATTTATTCCACTGAAAATTTTACTATTCCATTTTTGGTTGAAAATTGATTTTCTTTAGTTCAAAATTCAAATATTCAGTTGAAGAATATTTTATTTTTTAGATGAAAATTCAACTATCTCCTTGAAAATTAACATGGTGCCGCGCCAACAAACTCGACCCTTCAGTTCTTTGAAAAAACAGGTTAAAAAGATCAAATCTTTCCACGCGTTCAGTAGAAAACTAAATCAAATCGAATCCCAGAAAACCTTTCTCACAAAATGCAAAAATCATGGAGTTATCCAAAAAAAAATTTGATTCACAAAACAGATTAGATTTTTAATTAACGAACATCAAAAATAGAAGAAAATTTCAAGAAACCACAAATAAATTCCAAAGATCAATTTTAAATTTGGTTATTAGTGACTGTCATACAAAAATTAATAATAATTTAAATGGAAAAATTAAATTTACTCTTGACAAATTAAATGAACAGGTGCCTCCTGATGTCATTCAAGATTGTATTATTAAAGACAATGATATAAACTAGAGAATTACTCAAAATAATAAAAAAACTAGACAGAAAGTTTATGAATTTAATTCAAAGTCTAGGTGACAAATTTGGGACAAAAAGTTTTTCCAATTATTAGGAGTTGTAAAAGATGTAGAGATCAATATTCACAAAATTCCAAGTAATAAATTACAACAATTCAGATCCAAACTATCAGGATTATCTAAAGATTTTATTGCAAATAACAAATTATTCTCAATTATGGACAAGAATTAAATGAAGGCTATAAGTAAACGAATTATTTTTAAAAAAAAACTCCTGATCTCCTGATAACATGTGGAAATAAGGGTAATATTACAATAGCAATTTTAAAAAGCGAATATAACAGAAAAATGATGACAATTCTAGAGGACAAAACAGTTTTTAAATAAATGAAAACAACCCTCTAAAAGAATTACAAAATTCTACTTTTAAGATTTTAAATAAATTCAGATTGAATGGATACCTAGGGAACACATATAAATAAAAGCGATATAGATGCTGTAAATTCAGTTCTCTCCTTATCTTATGGTCTAATTAAAGCACATAAAGTTGATTATCCATTTAGACCTGTAATATCAACAATAGGTTCTCCGATAAGAAAATTAGAAGAATTACTCAGTAAGATCATTAAAAAGTACATAAAAAAAAATTAAATTAAATTAAAAACACAGTAATAAATAGTACAGTTTTTCTTGAATTCATTAAAGGAATTACAATTCCTCATGATTATATAGTCCAGTCATCTGGTACTTTTAACCGGTAATTCTGAAAGGAGTCATTTTTTTCTCTTAAATACTTCATTTGGAGGTGCATAATAAGGGGTTAGGTTTTGTGAACAGAATTTTGTCCCGGAACACGGAAATTTGTTTGGTAAGAGGTGCAAAATATCACATGGCAGTGGATTGGTGCTTTCCTGTGCATTTTAGAGATAAAACTGTACTTACCCAAATTAAAGTAGACGAAATTCTACATAAAACTAAAAAAAGGTGTTCTACCACTAATAGTTTAGAAGTGACGGCCTTTCCAAGATCCCCAATTTTTTTCAATTTTTTGCCAAAAATCACATGTTTTTTTTTTGTTTCTCTGTAGCTCGGATCCTGATTGTCAGATCTAAAAATAGTCAACACATGATTTAAAGTAAACGAAAATGCCTGCGATTTCGAAAAATAAACATTGTCCTAACTACAATAGATCGTGAGGACTAAATTCTGCGTAAGTTGAAAAAAAAGATGTACGGACCTAGACCTAGAGTTTAGATTATTGCAGAAATTGCAGTAAAAAATGCCAAAATATGAATAGTTGATGGGTGATGGAAATTTATTTATTCGAACAATTATTTATTTATTGATTAAAAATGATTAAATATTTATTTTTAATCTATAATAAGCGTCCCTAATTGAAATTTGAGTGAAAAATGCCAAAAAATGAACATTTGATGGGTGGTCGAAATTTATTTATTTGAACAGTTATTTATTTATTTATTAAAAATGAATAAACATTATTAATTTGATAATTACATAATTATTTGACCTAGTTTTGTTCTGCGGTGCGATTTAGTCACTGAACTGAGTAAGGGTACACTTTGCAAGGTTTCGTGACCTATCAGGGGTAGGAACATCTTTTTTTTCAACTTACGCGGAATTTAGTGCTCTTGTATTCATTCTCTGGGAACTTTCTTTTGTGATAACCTACAGACGAGCTATTTACAAAAAACTGAACTCTGGGCATTTACCCGTAAATTCAGGTCGAAATGGGTCACCTTCGGCAGGCACTAACTCGCGATCTATTGCAGTTAGGACAATGTTTTTTTTTTCTCGAAATTACAGGTATTTACGTCTACTTTAATTCATGGGTTGACTATTTTTAGATCTGACAATCAGGATCCGAGCTACAGAGAAACCAGGAAAAACATGTGATTTTTGGCAAAAAATTGAAAAAAATCGGGGTTCTTTGAAAGCCCGTAACTCCTGAACTATTGGTGGTAGAACACCTTTTTTTTAGTTTCACGTAGAATTTTACCTACTTTAATTTGGGTAAGAACACTTTTATCCCTAAAATGCACATGAAAGCACCAATCCACTGCAATGTGATATTTTGCACCATTTACCAAAAAAAATTCCGTGTTCCGGGACAAAATGCTGTTCACAAAACATAACCCCTTATTATGCACCTCCAAATAAAGTATTTAAGAGAAAAAAATGACTCCTTTAAAAATTACCGGATTTGCACCAATTTTTCGACCAGATGACTGGACTAATATCCTAGCTTCTTTCGATGTAATTGCTATGTTCCCAAATATTCTTTTAGATAAAGTAAAAAAATCGATTGAAAACAGATGGGTATACATAAAGCAACACACTAAATTTCCATTTAAAAAGTTCATTGAAGCAATGCATTTTTTTTCACTCGATTTATTTTCAAGATTAATTTTCTACCAAAAAAGTCGATTTTCCAACAAAAGACATGAATTATGAACGAAATAGTTAAAGTTTGAACTAAAAGAGACACATTTTCAAACAAATAGTAAGATTTTGAACTTCAAAAGATAAATTTTCAACCGAAAATTGAATAGTTAAATTTTCAGTTAAAAAAATTCGTTTTCTACCAAACTGATGAATTTTCAACTAAAATTAACTAGAAAAAAAATTTCAAGCAAATAGTGGAATTTTGAACTAAAAAATATCAATTTTCAGCCGAAAATGG
>CAKNWT010201294.1:0-22252 GCA_932066315.1 Andricus coriarius | reverse complement strand
CAGTAAAAAGGATTCAGGAAAATTTCACCTTTTCTATTCATCCTTCCTGCCTGTTCAATAAAACGTCATGTGCAGTTAAAAATCCGCTGAGTCGAGAAGAGATTCAAGTCTTCTGGGAGCAAGTATATGGATTTACTTATCAGCTAAAAGAAGACGCTTCAGATATATCACTCTTTCGAAACTTTTGCCAAAGGCAAAGGTTACAAGGTCCAGAGGAGGAGTGACCACTAGTTACTGATGAAGAAGTGAAGAAATTTATCGCTGGAACTAAGAACTTTTCAGCGCCAGGGCCACAAAAAATCAACATCTTTTGGTGCAAGACGTTCACTTCTACGCACCAACATCTAGCTCGCATATTTATTACTTTCTTAAAGGGAGAACAACCCATCTCGCAGTGGCTAGTGGAAGGACGCATGGTACTGATCCCTAAGACCGGACATTTGTCAAGTCCAAAGAACTGCAGGCTCATAGCTTGTTTAAACACTTTCTACAAGGTACTCACTGGAATCATCAAAGAGAGGATATTAACATCTATCGAGCCGATATGGAGTGCAATAGTTGAACAACGTGAATGCAAGAGTGGGCTGGCAGGTTGCAGGGAGAACCTGTTAATAGACAGGTGTATTACCCAGGGCTCGATCAGGTATCGACGCAATCTGCCCATGACCTGGATTGACTACCGTAAGGTATTTGATAACACGAACCATGAGCTACTTATTAAGCTTGTTGAGTGCCTGGAGGTGCATCAAAAAATAGTGAGATGAATAAAAGGGCTTATGCTCTTGTGGCGGGCAAGATTTGTCATAAAATCTGACAAAAGACAAGTGACTACCAGCTATACCACATATAAAAGGGATGGGAGAGGGTCTCCCAAGGAGGTTCTCTAAGTCCGATACTTTTCTGCATCTCCCTCTTGCTTCTACCTATTGTGCTTCGAGGCAAACGCTCTGAATATCTATGTGGCCCGCCGAACAAAAGAGAATATAAGGTCCTTTTATACATGGACAACCTTAAACTCTTTCCTTCCTCCAAAGAGAACCTTAACATCCTTGTGGAGGCGGTGAATAGGTACTCTAAAGCGATTAGCATGAGCTTCGGACTGGACAAGTGTGCCTGCGTCCACCTAAACCAAGGAAAACTAGATACTATATCATCGCGTGACGATCAGTATGTTCAGCTTATAGGCGGAACTACCATTCAACATCTTGCTATTGGAGAAACATATACATATCTTGGAATACCGCTTCCGAATTATCTGGAAAGAATAAGATCCAGGCGACCAATATGCCAGCCGTTGCGATACTGCTCTACACATTTGGTGCAGTAAAATGGAACGTCGATAAGTTGAAGCAACTTGACCGAAGCACACGCAAGATGATGACAATACATCGAAGTCATCATTATTACGTGAGTAAGACCGAGGAGGTAAATTAGGATCAGGAAAGCCGAGAAAGGATAACACAATAAAAGAGAAGTTCTTTGGTTAAAAGACAATAAGAGCATTTATTGCCACTTACACTAATCGCCGGTGTCCGACAGTTCTTGGCGGTACACTGGCAGACGGTTCTAGGAGAGAACGGGTAGCCCGATGCAGGTGATTGGTCCTTACCAGGACGGTTGTAGGAGTGTGGCGATCTGCTTCAGGAGGTGACACTTCCGTAGCACTTGCGAGAGGCACGTAATAACTTTGGCGAACTACCGAACGGTCAAAACTAGACTGACTACGGAACGCGCCGTCGACTGAGACCTCGGGACATTTCGGAGGGTTCCGCCTCATCTCGGGTGCGGCCCACCAACCCGTTCGTGCAGGGCCGTGAGGAGTTCCTTTTAATGGTAACAATTCTGCCCCTCCCCCTCTCCCCTGCGGGAGTTTGGGTATATACCTGGAGTTTTTGTAATGTCTTTGTCTAAGTCTGATATAGACTCGAAAAAAGGCATTTAAATAAAAGTTTGCAAATCTGCTGTTTTCCTCTCAAGGTTTGCTTTAACAATTTTGATTTTATCAATTTTAAATATAGTAAATAATTATTTTTTGGTTACATAATGAGTAAATTTGTCTGTTTGAGTCTGGATTTGTAAAGTTTTTGCTAAGTTTAAATTATTTTTCATTGTCTAAAAGGTTATATATTATCTACATAAATTCAAGTATTAATCCTTCGCGAAATTGACTTTGTAGTTTTTTGCAATTGTCCCTAGTTTCGTGCTTTAAGTTCCTGTTCTCTCGTTGTCTTTTTCGATTCTGATCCTCCTTCATGGTTATCTTCTTTCTGAAGCAAATATGAAAAGAGAAATGAAAAATTCGTCCGTGTAGTAAATTGCCGTGAAGATTTCTTGTTTTTAGAGTCGATTGTCCTTCGAGTCTGTGGTTTTTTGAGATCAATTGTTGTTTTATTTATTTATGAATTATTATAATTGTCAATTCTATTCAAACTATGTAATTTACTTTATTAACAAAAAGGCAGAGTGAATTTGTTTCCTATTATAGAGTTTTTAATTCTGTGTTTCACTGTTTGTACTTCCTTTCTAAGGTTTATTTTTCTTCTTGTATTTCTTATTATTTTTTCGTCTTCTTTTTGCCCAAAGAAGAATGTTACTTCTGTATTTTATTAGGAGTCAAAATGCTATTATTTTTAAAGTTATTTATTAGAGTCAGTTTACAGTGATTGTGTTCAGAGTATTGTTTGCAGTTCTTTTAGAGTTATTTTCGAGTTCATTTGTGTCATTAATCCTATTGATCCAATGCCATTTTTGCCCTTGTTTAAGTCTAAATATTCTGACTTAAACTCCTTTCTATTTCTTACGCCTATGTGCCATTATCTATTATTACGTTTTCTAATTTACAATCATTTATATTCCATTCTCCGATGCTTTGTCTATCTAGGTTTTTTGAATTCGTAAATCGTAGGCCAAATTTTCTTTTTAATAATAAGAGGACCTTCATACTGGTCGTATAACTTACCTGTCTTTTTATCCGCTTTGTTAGACAGTTTGGTTACCTTTTTTAGAACCCTATCACATATTCTAAATTCTACCAGTCTTCTTCTTTATTTGTAATTGCTGGCTTGTAATTGTAATTGTATTTGTAATTGCTGGCTTGATATTTCGACCCATTTTGTGAATAGGTCTACAAATACTAAAATGTATTGATTTTTTCTCTTTTTCGAACTTGATGACGGGCCCATGATATCGGCTGATACCATGGTCCATGGTTCTTCTAATACCCTTTTTCCGAATAATCCTATCGTACTTTGATTACTTAGCTTTACTCTTTGACAGATCTGGCAGTTTTTACGTGATTTATCACCTCCGAATATACCCCTGGCCGGAAGTAATGTTCGGAAATTTTCGCGTAAGTTTTCTTTGAGCCTAAATGTCCTGCCTGGGTTTCGTCGTGATTATCACGTAAAACTTCACGTCTCAAGTTTTGGGGTACGACTAATTTTCAAGGGTTCGAGCCTGGCTATACAGTAGATTTTAGTGTTTTTTTTATTGGGCACCAACGGGTTGCTGGGCCGCATCCGAGATAAGGCGGAAGCCTCCGAAGGGTCCCGAAGTCCCAGTCAACGGCGCGTTTCGTAGTTAGACTAGTCTTGACCGTTCGCTAGTTCGCCAGTTATTACGTGCCTCTCGCAAGTACTACGAAAGTATCGCGGCATCCCTCCCTGGTTTCGCCTCCTGGAGAAGATCTCCACACTCCTACAACTGTCCTGGTAAGGACCGACCACCTGCATCGGGCTACCCGCCCTCTCCTAGAATCGTCTGCCAGTTTACCGCCACGAACTGTCAAACACTCTTTTATTGTGTTATCCTTTCTCGGCTTTCCAGATCCTAATTTCCCTCCTCGGTGTTACTCACGTAATACCTAGCGCCCAACCTTAAATCCCACGAAATAAATAAAAATTCTTGGAGATGATGTTTATCTGATTTTTTCGAAGATTTTAAAGATGCTCACATAGGCGAAAGATTTTCTGAGAAAATTAGGCAAAAAATTAAATTTTTCAATCAAAAAAGAACACAAGACATCCACCCTTACCTAACAGAAATTAGAAACCTCTTCACTAAACTCTACCCTAGAAAAAACTTAGAATGGGCATTACGTACAACATATGAAAACCTCAGAATAGAATATAAAATGTATATAAAAATAAACTATTTTGAAACTTTTGAACAATAAGAGCACTTAGGTAAAGAATGGGAAACTGACCTACCCAAGTCAAAAATTCGAGGGCAAGTTTTACAAATCACTGAACCTAAAATCGAAGATAAAATTGAACCGAAGCGTAATAACAAAAATTTCAGACCTAGCTCCAGATCTAGATTCCCATCTGGTTTCCAATCAAATTTTCAACCTAGATTCCGTCCAAATTATCAATCTAGATTCCGAAATAATAGACCAAGAAATACATTCAACCCTTATTACCAAATGTTACCAATGTTTAATCAAATGTCATTAGGGCAAAATCGAGGTCAAAGTAACCCAATGATCGAATTCCCCACAGAAAATGGGGAAAACAATTTAGGAATTAATAACAAACAAAATTCCCACAAGTCCAGTTACGGAAATAAATATCAAAAATCGGGTAACAATAATAACAAAGACTCACAAGACAGGACAAGTTCGAACTCAGACGAAAAACAGGACTCAAATACAAAAACGAATCAGAACACAAATAGTTTGAACTGTTTTCATTGTGGTATAGAAGGCCATTTTAAAAGAGAATACCCATATTATGCATACAACCAGGGAAACTAGAGGGGCCGGTATTAGGAACAAAAATTACATTCTGATACCGCAACGCCAGAATTTCCGAATTCGGATAAAGATAAGATAACGGAGGCACGTTTTCATTTAACGACGAAATTCGAAAATAATGTATTTCGTATTTCGGTTCATACAGGTGCCACAAATTCGTACGCTGGCAAGGAATTGCTGGAAAAAATTCAGAATTCCAAATATTCAATTTTTGAACCCGTTGCGCGAAAATTAATCGTCGCGAACGGAGAAACAATCGATATAATTGGACAAGTGGTAATCCCAATTATAATCGGAAATAAAACAAAATATGTTCTGTTCAGGTTAGTCCCAAAATTAAATTCTGTATGCATTTTAAGCACGGACATGCTAAAAGCCCTATGGATGAACTTTCATTATGACTCTGAAACTTGGTGGTTACCAGGGAGTCCCCACACTTACTATCCAATGGAAGCTTATCCAAACTCACTACCCTTCCCCAAAACTGAGAATAAAACTAAACCTGACATTGAATTAAAAGAATTTAAGGAAAGGAAAAATGAAAAACTTAGAGATAAACTAGCGATTGAAAAAGAAGAAATTAGGAAAGTAGATTAAAAAAACCGAAATTCGGAGGTAGTATTAACCTCAAAAGTACTAGAGAACTGAACAAAAGTAGCCCAAAATTAAAAGATAGCGAAATTCCCTTAGTACCTATCAATCCTAACCAATGCCCAAAAACACAAAATGCCCAAATTCCTGCAACAAATCCTACGAAAGATATCCCAAGCTTAATAAGCATCCCCACGAGCTCACTGAAAATAGCCAAACATACAATTAGGAGAAAAAATAGTTAACATAAGAAGGAAAAGATTTTTTATAATAGTAAATACGAAGACAGGTATAAGAACCTAGATAGTAACCTTTGGAAAAATAAAAAACTTACTAATCGGAAAAAATGAGAAAAGTACTCTCAAAAAGCTAATGAGATATCAGAAATTGATAACAGAAATCAATGGCTCAATTAAAAAAAAGCGATTAAATTAAATAATATTACGGATAGTTTAGGAAAAATTGATGAAAAAAACAATTGTTCGTCAGAAATTCGCGAAGGCATTGTTGAGCTTAACGAAAGCCAACAATCCCAACTAGAAAAAATGTTAGAAAACAAAATAATAATACACCTGGGAAAAGAACATAGGGCAACTCATTTAACGAAACAGCGATATTAAGCGAACATGATATAATAGAACCATCCTGTTACGATTGGTCTAACCCTATATTTATGATGAAAAAACCCAGGGAAAGACTATAGATTCTGTTTAGATTTCTGAAAGGTTAATAATATTACTAAAAAACACCTCTACCCAATCCCACTCATGACAGAAATAATGGAAATACTAAGATCAGCAAAATTTATCTCAAAAATTGATTTAAAGTTAGCTTATTTACAAATACCTTTGGAAGAAAACTCAAAATCAATAACAGCATTCACAGTCCCTGGAAAAGGCATGTACCAATTTAAAAGGATGCCATTTGGTTTAACCAATGCTCCAGCCACTTTCCAGAGACTTATGGACAAAATTATTATTCCAGACTTAAAGCCAACGTTATTTGTTATTTAGATGATATTGTAATTGTGACTCAAAGTTTTGAAGACCGTATAATAGGGATGGCAAGTTGGTATAGAAAATTCATCCCACACTTTGCCGAAATAATAGAACCAATAAACAGATTACTTAAAAAAGATGAACCAGGGGATTGGGGATTAGAACAAGATGAGGTTTTCCAAAAAATTAAAGATCTTTTAACGTCAGCACCTATATTAACGTGCGCAGATTTTACTCAACCCTTCCAACGCGAAACCGACGCAAGTAATACGGGGTTAGAAGCCGTACTTACACAGACAATTGACGGTGTAAATAACGTAATCGCATACGCTAGTAGAAGTCTAAACGGCGCAGCATCTAGGTACTTGGCATCCGAAAAAGAATGCCTAGCCGTAGTTTGGGCCATACGAATATTTAGGCCATTCTTAGAAGGTTATAGCTTTAAAGTAATCACGGGCCACTTAGCGTTGAAGTGGCTCCATAACCTAAGAAACCCCACTGGCTGATTAGCCAGATGGGCATTAGAATTACTAGAATTTGACTACATAGTCATATATCATAAAGGTAGTTCAAATGTTGTCCCTGATGCCCTCTCGAGATAAGGTGAACCAGCAAAAATATAGCGTTTACGCTTTTTGTAGCGTAGAAAACCCAAAAGCGGACGTTAACGACAAAACAGACGACTAGTACTCTACCAAATTCAAACATGTGACAAAAAGACCCGAAGAACACAAAAAATGGCGAATCAGAGTTTCGCAACTCTACTTTTACAGAACTGAGCCACTAAAATCTACTCTATTGCCAGACTCGGACCCTTGGAAATTAGTTGTACCCCAAAACTTAAGACGTCAAGTTTTACGGGGAAATCACGACGAAACCCAGGCAGGACATTTAGGCTCGGAGAAAACTTACGCGAAAATTTCCGAACATTACTTCTGGTTAGGGGTATATTCGGAGGTAAAAACTTACGTAAAAACTGCCAGATCTGTCAAAGAGTAAAGCCAAGTAATCAAAATACGATAGGATTATTCGGAAAAAGGGTATTAGAAAAACCATGGACCATGGTATCAGCCGATATCATGCCTGGGTTTCGTCGTAATTTTCCCGTAAAACTGGACGCGTCAAGTTTTGAGGTACGACTAATTTCCAAGGGTTCGTGTCTGGCAATAGAGTAGATTTTAGTGGGTCAGTTCTGTAAAAGTAGAGTTGCGAATCTCTGATTCGCCATTTTTTGTGTTCTTTGGGTCTTTTTGTCACATGTTTGAATTTGGTAGAGTACCAGTCGTCTGTTTTGTCGTTAACGTCCGCTTTTGGGTTTTCTACGCTACAAGCAAGCGTAAACGCTATATTTTTTGCTGGTTCACCTGATCTCGAGAGGGCATCAGGGACAAAATTTGAATTACCTTTACGATATATGACTACGTAGTCAAATTCTAGTAATTCTAATGCCCATCTGGCTAATCGGCCAGTGGGGTTTCTTAGGTTATGGAGCCACTTCAACGCTAAGTGGACCGTGATTACCTTAAAGCTGTAACCTTCTAAGAATGGCCTGAATTTTCGTATGGCCCAAACTACGTCTGGGCATTCTTTCTCGGATGCCAAGTACCTAGATGCTGCGCCGTTTAGACTTCTACTAGCGTATGCGATTACGTTATTTACACCGGCAATTGTCTACGTAAGTACGGCTCCTAACCCCGTATTACTTGCATCGGTTTGGCGTTGGAAGGGTTGACTAAAATCTGCGCACGTTAATATAGGTGCTGACGTTAAAAGATCTTTAATTTTTTGGAAAGCCTCATCTTGTTCTAATCCCCAATCCCATGGTTTATCTTTCTTAAGTAATCTGTTTATTAGTTCTATTATTTCGGCAAAGTGTGGGATAAATTTTCTATACCAACTTGCCATCCCTATTATATGCTGTAATTGTTTAATGTTTTTAGGTGTAGGGAATTCGAGGATCGGTTGGATTTTTTCATCGTCTATTTGGAGTCGTTTGTCGTTAACTTTAAATCCTAAGTATTTGATTTCCGAGCAGCCGAACTCGCATTTGTCCGGGCTGATCGTTAAATTTGCATAATTGATTTGATCTAATACGATATTTAAATATTTTAAATGGTCTTCAAAATTTTGAGTAACAATCACTATGTCATCTAAGGGCCGATTCCACCATCTCTGATTAAATCCATGTTTAACTAATCATGATTATTTTTTAATCAACGACTTAATCGTGATTAACTTGCAAAACGTTCCACCATGAATTTTCAACCTATGGTTAACTAACTGTATACCCTGTTCGTAATAAAGTCTAGTTTTTGCGTATTTCTGGTGTAACGGCGATTTTGATTGGCTGAGTCACGAAACTTGTTTTCGCGCGCCATCTCTGGCACGTCAAACCAAATAAATAGTACTCTGACGTCACAAATTACGCGTTGTTTACTTGTTTTGCTGAAGCGTCTCCAAAATAACATTAATCAAATTAATTAAGTGAAGCGGTGTTTTCTAAAGCGAAAAGAAAAGGAAAAATAATATTTTCAGAACATATTTCATTTTGAGCCATATATACTGTCGCACTGCACTTTAACTAAACTTTGAGGTTGCGTTGAGCCCGGTTGATCGCTGGTTAAGTCGCTAACCGGTCAAAAATGGCTGATTAAGGTAAACAGCGATTAGACTACTTTAATCATGGTTTAAAATGTGGTGGAACGGAATGTTCTGATTAAATAAAGTTAATCAAGGGTTAAAATTTAATCACGGTTGGTGGAATCGGCCCTAAATAACAAAAAACGTTTGGCTTTAAGTCTGGAGTAAAAATTTTGTCCATAAGTCTCTGGAAAGTGGCTGGAGCATTGGTCAAACCAAATAGCATCGTTTTAAATTGGTACATGCCTTTTCCAGGGACTGTGAATGCTGTTATTGATTTTGAGTTTTCTTCCAAAAGTATTTGTAAATAAGCTAACTTTAAATCAATTTTTGAGATGCATCTTGCTGATCTTAGTGTGTCCAGTATTTCTGTCATGAGTGGGATTGGGTAGAGGTGTTTTTTAGTAATATTATTAGCCTTTCTGAAATCTAATCAGAATCTATAGTCTTTCCCTGGTTTTTTTATCATAAATATAGGGTCAGACCAATCGGAATAGGATGATTCTATTATATCATGTTCGCTTAATATCGCTGTTTAATGAGATCTTGGCCTTGGACGTCAATTTTATGTTTCGTTAAATGAGTTGCCCTATGTTCTTTTCCCTGGTGTATTTGAGTCCCGTTTTTTGTCTGAGTTCGAACTTGTCCTGTCTTGTGAGTCTTTGTTATTATTGTTACCCGATTTTTGATATTTATTTCCGTAACTGGACTTGTAGGAATTTCGTTTGTTATTAATTCCTGAATTGTTTTCCTCATTTTCTGTGGGGAATTCGATCATTGGGTTACTTTGACCTCGATTTTGCCCTGATGACATTTGATTAAACATTGGTAACATTTGGTAATAAGGGTTGAATGGATTTTTTGGTCTATTATTTTGGAATCTAGATTGATAATTTGGATGGAATCTAGGTTGAAAATTTGATTGGAAACCAGATGGGAATCTAGATCTGGAGCTAGGTCTGAAATTTTGTTGATATTGGTTTCTTATTCTTTACGTAAGTCCTTTAATTGTTCAAAAGTTTCAAAATCGTTTCTTTTTATATACATTTTATATTCTATTCTGATTTCTGTTAGGTATTACGTGTGTAAGACCGAGGAGGGAAATTAGGATCTGGAAAGCCGAGAAAGGATAACACAATAAAAGAGTGTCCGACATTTCGTGGCGGTAAACTGGCAGACGGTTCTAGGAGAGTGCGGGTAGCCCGATGCAGGTGGTTGGTCCTTACCAGGACGGTTGTAGGAGTGTGGAGATCTTCTCCAGGAGGCGAAGCCAGGGTGGGATGCCGCGACACTTCCGTAGCACTTGCGAGAGGCACGTAATAACTGGCAAACTAGCGAACGGTCAAGACTAGACTAACTACGTAACGCGCCGTCGACTGGAACTTCGGGACCCTTCGGAGGGTTCCGCCTTATCTCGGGTGCACCCAGCAACCCGTTCGTGCAGGGCCGTACCGAGTCGCTTTTAATTGTAACAATTCTGTTACATCATACTAGAACTTCCATACCTCGAATATACCTCCCTCGAGATAATGGGGGTTAAAGGCTTGCTAAGCATGAAGTTTCTTCGTCGAAGAACGGTTCTGGCTACAGCCTGCTCAGTTCTAAGTTCTGTAACAAGGCTACAAAATCCATGTTGTTATTCTCATAATCGGCTGTCTTGGAGGTATGAAAGCTTTATTTCTCAGCCAACTCAACAAGGTTCTGGCTTGCCAGCGTCAGGCTCATTCCATCGCAAACCGGATGCAAAAGGCTGTCATCCGCAGCTAGAGACTTGACTCCAAAGAACAGTGTTGCAAGATGTTGTCTCGCGTAGATTTCCCGCTCTTGCTTACCTTCTATGACAGAAGGAGCAGAAGTGGATGACGTACACGTTCCAGTTGTGTCAGGATTTGTTTCTTTAAGGAACCATGATCGTAGCTTCCGGAGCCTACAACTTCTCTCATATTAATAACAATATACGATAATATATACTATAAATACATAAAAAATTAACTTCCCATATTCAATTCAGCTCGTTTTGGAGCTTGATTTTGATTAAATTAATTAGTTGCTGTAAAAAAGAGAGGCAACATTTCTCCGGAGTAAATGAGAGAATTCAACAATACGGTTTTCTATCATTTTGAAACAATTCCATACTTCTTTCTTTTCCACAATAAGTTAGCCGCCTCACTATGAAAAATTAAAGTATGGAAAATTCTTTTCCGGGCAAGGCTGCTGAGAGTGAGAGAAGAGGGATCGAGTGAATATATATAATATCGAATGAAGGAGCTAGAGGGAGGGAGAGAGAGAGAGAGAGAGAGGGAGGGCGCACGCGCGACTATAAATGAGAGAGCGAAATTAGAGAGGAGAGAGTATTAAAGAAAGAAAAGAAAGCAGCATTGGGCCTTGCGAATAACAGGAGATCTGAAACGTGTTGAGACCTCCGCCTGGCCGGCAGCTGGATTGGAGGCAATAAAATTTAACCTTGGTTTTGAAAATAAATTGTAAAAGTTACTCCTAATATGGATCGTTCGAAATTAGTTTTTCGAAGGAAATAATTCAAATGAAGGTCTTCTTTAACGATAGGTTGGGATACGTGCTTGTCATTTTTGAGTTCACTACTTAGGTCTTTTGAAAATAAAAGGACCCAAGCAGATGTGCTCGTAAAAGAGAAAATACAAATTCCAGAAGATCGTTTTCTCCCTTCACACCGATGGTGTGTATCAATTAGCTTTGACCTTAATTTTTAAAAGTAAAATATTTATTTTTTCAAAACATGCTTATGATAAATAGTCTTAAGAAAAGATTTTTCAATAAAGTTATCAGATAGTGGACGAAAATCAGAAGTAAAAAAATTTTTGGCGTGAATTCTATTCAAAAAATGATAATTTGAAGAAAACTGATATAAGTTTGATCCCCACATTCCTAGTTTAAAAACGTAAATCAAAAAGGGGCGAAAGAAGATATTAAACGATTTCCAAAAAGTAAGGGTCTTCTACTAAAGCACTGTTTCCGCATTTAAATGCGCTTCCCATTTAGGAAAAAATGATTTTTTATAATATAGATTTAAAAAATAAATTTATACATTTGCAAAAAAAAAATTCTCTATTTTTTCATATAAAATGTTTTTGAACTTCCGCAAGACTTTAAATTCGTGTTATATGAAAAACTGAAAATTTTAAAAGAAATGAATCAAGATTTTGGTATAATAATTCTTTCTCTTTCATGAAAAAGATGACGAAATCAAAGGTTATAATATTAAAAACTGGGAGATTCGGAGTACCAACCAGGGAACTTAAATACTGTCCATAAAGAGAGTTGAATATGAAAAGTATAAAAATAAAAATATCAGCCGCCAAATAGAAACTAACTTTCTTCCTCTATAATGTAGTTTCTAAACATCATGTTTTAAGCGAAACATTGGGTTGATATTCAAGGAATAATGCTTTTAGAAAAAAAAATATTTTTTTTATACTAAGAATAATTGTTCTTCAATAACTAAATGATAATGATTATCGATTAATTATTTTAGTAAGGAAGCATAAAAAATCGCCAGAAACATTAGATTGTACTCCATTGTTCCTTGAAAAGTATCTTTTAGAAGAAAAGGAGATTTTCATATAACATTTTATGAAACATTTACTACATTCATTATATTTAATATTTTCTTTAGTTCTATAATACTCAAGTGTAGAAAATACATGAATTACAGTAAATATCTAACCATTTTTTCCTCATTTTATATATTACTTTCATCGAGCAGAAATCACGTGATTTAAGATTTCAAGGGTGATTCACAAAAAATTAAATAATTCCTAATCTTTTCATTTTAAAATTCTGAAAAAATTTCACAAGATTTTGAAATATTCACTGAATTGATTTTGTCGTAAATGAATATAAACAAATGTGTACATATTGTAACAATATAAAATCATAAGGTGTATTACGGATACTGATAAGCGAAATTAAATGGTTTTAGTAAGCATTTGATAATTTGATTAAAGTTTGTACACTCTTTTATTTTATTTTGTACCTATACCCAGATTTTAATTATCGAAATATCAAATCAAAATATCAAATATAAAAAAAAAACTTTTGTATTACTTATATATTAGGAAAGTCGGAGTTCTTGGAGGCTGATTCCTGACTCAGCTGCACATTTGCGCAGATGTGTTTTTTAGTAAGGATTCTCGGCGACTTTATACATTAATATCTAGCATATCTACAGTTTTGCATATAAATAATTAAAATTAACACATTTTGTTTGTTTCAATGAATAAAGCATGTGCAAATTACCCAGGAACGGTATTTACCTTTTTCAAAAACTCCCATACGTTAAAAGGTACAGATGTAAACACGTTTCATTGAATATTTCGGTTTGCTCCAAATGCAGATGTACAGTTTCTTCGTCAGGGCGGCAGTTTAGTCAATAAGATTTTCGAAGTAAGCCAAATTTTCAAACCGGCCAAAATATATTTCTTTATTAAAGTCTAACCTTATAGAGTATGAAAATGTAAAACTCAAATAATGTATTTGTGATGGGTATGCATTTTAAGCGTAGGTAAGTACATTAGTGTCAATAAGTGAGAAATTACACCAACCAATCATATCAACTGAAGTATAAAGTATGGGCAGGGTATAGGCCTGTCTTAAATCTGTTTTAAACCTAACTTTTCTGATCTGTTGATACAGACAGCTATCCTTATATCAGAGAGAGAGAGAGAGAGACAGAGTGGAGGTTTCTATTTCAATGCACTAAAAGTAATGCAGGTATAGACTGAAGGGTACATACCAGAAAAAGACAAAACCTTGTTTGAAACTAGTCTTAAAAAGGTATTTCTTTTCACAAGGGCTGGAATGTAACCGTGAAGAGGGCTTTAGAGCCCTAGCTAAAATATAATGAATAAAATTGCATTATTTAAACAAAATAAAGATTAAAATGGACCAGAAAGACGTGCCCTTATATATTTTAAACAATTTCCCAAAATTTTAACATAATATTTACATTTTTCAAATTATAAAGTCGCCGAATATAATAACGTGTAATAATTGGTCACGTGACAGACTTATATTCCCTTAAAAAGGAACAACTCCAACCTAGAGACCGGATGACGTGACATGTGGCCAAACAAATGAATAAGAATTTCAACAGTCTTTTAAAAATATATACAGAACAGGTAAAAATATTTTAATGTATCGAAAAAGTGAATAATTTAAAGATTCATTGGATTCTATCTTCAGAATTTAAAAAATATGCTCTCATCTTATAGAAAAATACACTCAGCTCCCGATATATGATCGGTTTCTGGCCTGGCTTGACTGAGCACAGCCTGTTTTTCGGTCCCGCGGCTCCTCTCATCGGGAAACTCCGAATGCCATCAGTTTTAGGAATATCGTAAACCTGGGGTTCTTATACCGGGAGTTTAGTGTAAATTAATATGGAGGATGACCTGACATTTTATCAAAAATATTGGGCAAAAATAGTGACCATTATTTATTATTGTATGGAATCCACGTTGATAAATCGATTTTGAACAATACAAAAATCTTTGTGCATATGCAATTAAAACTCTTGGAGCATATTTTTAATAGTTTGATTAATTTTTCTCAATTTTTTACCTGAAATAGCAACTTCAGATGACAGGACAAAAATTGGTGAGACAGACTTTTAAGTAATTTTTGAAATCCTTAACTCCAAAATATTGAACACTCTTCTTGGATATTACCTTTTTCAACTCAATATAAGTTATATTATCTATTAATCTGAACTATTAAAGAAATGTTGCTTATATAATATAGCAATTTTTCATTTTCAATTTGTAGTTTGGGACTGGTGGATGAAAAGTCATTTTGCGTACTTTTTTGTTTATAAGTTCTAAACAAAGTCTCGTCAGATTTTTAAAAGGGGAAAATGTGTGTTACTTAAAATGGTCAACTTTTTGACAACTACCCTTTAGAGCTTAGATTATTTAAGGTAACATTCAGAAAACTTTCGTAGGCAGATAGGGACGAAGTCGCGCGCTGCAAGCGCGCGCGTCTCTTTCTAGTTCCTAAAAACCCCGGTGAAACAGAGTCCTATACACGGGTCCTCCTCACTGCTAATGTATCATTGAAGTCCTTTAGCATGACTATGTATACCGTCGGCCGACACCACTTCACTGGGTATGGACCTATGGAAATTTTCCTTTGCTAAGGTGCGCTTAGAATTACTGTATTAATTTAATCACAACCAGTGATAACGCATGACTGCATCCAACTTTATTAGAAGTACTTGCACTTGCCTGGACGTTTGTCTAGGGGAGAGGAAAACTGCAGAAAATCATCTTCCTGAGTTCGGCCGGCTTCCCGACTGTCGAGATTTAAGGTTGTCATTCGATGTGTAGGGACTACCGAGTGTGCACAGTCATCCTTGGCATCAAACATCCCGCTCGACATTAGTTTAAACGTAGCGAATTAGTCACCCATCCGAGTGCTACCCGGTCCTGAAATAGCTTAAGGGCATGTGATACATGAACAATGATCGATTTTAGCAGTGTTAGGTTCCCCCGGCTTTTTTCCTACAATAATAAAGATTTTACCCTAAAAATTTGGGGAATGATAGCGAACATGCTAACGGACGTCCCTGAACTCTTCTGTTGTGGAATAATTTTAAAAAGTTTCATTTTGCTAAATTTGATTAATATGTGTGTATTTTGAGGTTATGTGTGTTACAATTCTCCCCGCAGCTTTACTTCCAAACTACACAATATTTTTGGTCGAAAACTTGGGACAAGTAATAAAACATAGTAACTAATGTCCCGGAACTAAGCTTGTTTGTAGGCAATCGGAATGACAGAGACTTGACAACCGATCCTAACCCCCAAATAGTGCATACACAGAAAAATTTTATTTAGCAGAATATTTTTTTTTTGCTATTATCCCTTAAAAAAAGAGTTCGGGGACGTCCGTTATTCTATTTTATAGCATCTCCGAATTCAGTTTTTACAACTTTTAAGTTTTGTGGACAAAAACCCGGGGGAACTGAACCCGATTGAAGTATCACATGCCCTTAACATCCGCGACTCTTCCTGAGTCGAGATTCACCGCTCAAATAATGCCGTCATTAATTTTAATAGTAATATTTCAAATTGTTGAATACTTATTAAAATCCTATAATGACCGTCGAGTTATTAAAAAAATGGAATATTTAGTATATTCAGTAAACATGAGTCATTTAGTTTGAATTATTTAAACTTTTTAAATTTTTGAATACATACATGCATTTCTAATAGAAAGTTCTTTCCGAAGCCATATCCAATCGTTTCAATTTATTTACTAAGCTTCCGGAGATCTGAATCCGATTCTTTCCGAAAAATTCTGATAAATCATCAATGTAACATGTTAAGTAAAAATGCTGTTGATTTATTTTACAATTCATTTACACGCTATTTGCACTAACTTGAATTTTTTGGTCAAAATTGATCAAAATTTCTGATAGAAACGGAAAGCTTCGGATGCATATCTTGGAAAAAATCTGAAAGAAAATCGTACACAAACCCACCGTTTAGATTTACCATACTTCCTTCAATTAAAAATAAATGTTCCTCTTGAAGACTAACGATGACGTATAGTATAAGCCAAAAAGACAGATAGCAGTAAGAAGAAGACGGTTCACTAATGCTGGTCTTCTTCTTACCATCCACCTTTTCTATCCTGTTCCACAAGCGTTCCCTTTATTTTCAATGATGGGATAAAAATAGAAAAAATTTCTCAACGCTAATTATAACGCTCCGTACGTATTTTTTTATAATATTAAGAAGACCATGAATACCAAAGAAAAAAGAAAATAATGAATTTAGAGAAAAGCACTCGTCGGGAGTGCTCGAGTAGATGAGTAAGATAAGCAGTATGGCGAGCTGGAGTGTAGAATAGTAGAGTAAAGTGGGTAAGGGTTTGAAACAGAAACTTTAAAAGAAGGTTATGTATGGATAAAGTAACGAACTCAAGCGAAAGAAATTTAACAGGAGGAAAGAATAGAAGGTTTTTCTAAAAAATATCTGGGAGTTACACGTGTACGAAGGGTACTATATGAAAGAAGAAAAGTAAAAGTGTATAGTAACTTTAAATGGAAAATGTTAATAATACTGGGACTGATGTAAATACTAAAGGTATAAAAATAAAAATAATAGAAGCATTTAAGGGGAAAGGAACATGCCATTTGACTATAGCCAGCCTACATGATCGAAGCGCCACGACGTGGTTTAGTGTTCAGTTCACACTTTCTTTGACAGTTTTTCTGGCTTTTACGGGCACGTCATCTTTACCGGTATACTCACGTTAAAGTTGCATATACTTATTATAAAAAAACTGTAGGTGAAAGTTGGGGGGGGGGGGGCGAAATTGTCGAAGAAACAAGTGATATATAATACTTGAACGGCCCGTATGGCTGATTCGAAAAAGTTTTTACAGTATTTGTACAAATTGAATAAATTTATAATTTTTTAGATTTGGCGAGTATGAATTGCTTGGAGGAAGTGAAAAAGAAACCCCACTACAGAGATTCGAACGCTTAAATCTTGAAATTAAAGATTTAATAAAGGAATTAAGTCAACTTAAGGTAAAGATTTTTCATTAATACGCAGTTATTAGACTGCCCTGCCGCCAAGGACTACAGAATGCTTGTAGAGTATCTTATAATTATCTTGAATAATAAAATCACAGGCCCACATAATTTTAGACTTAGAGACCTTATTAGTTTTCGATTTTTTTAAACCACAAATTTAAGGCTAAAAATTTCTTTCATCCCTAAATATTGCTTCTTATTAATTAAAGAAAATAGGCCCTAAATCTTACAATTTTATCAATTTTACTCTTTTTAATTCGATTGATAGGTACAGATGGTTAGTGTTACTAGTAAGATATACAAAGGACTTATGTAACTTTCCTCAAAAAGTTAATTTACACACAAAATTATCTATAGGTCAGTTTTTTAACAAATTGTTTCAACAGATGGAATCAAAAGCTTAGATAGCATATTTAGTCAGACTTAAAGGAGCCCTAAATGTTAATGTAAGGTGATTACTCGATTCAGTGTTATTTTCACATGTAGTAACGTCAGCTTAACGTTACGCCAGCGTTACACCTATTTTTCTTATAATTAGAAAAAACTCAGTTCTTCAAATATTTAAATTATTTATCTTTAAACTTGTCTCCGATTTTTACCCCGGTTTTTTCGTCATCAGCTACAGACTTAGTTAAGGTGCTGTGGAGTTACCTATGTTATGAATTAATTTAATACGATGTTTGAAATCTCTTGCGACGATGTTGTAGCAGGAAAAAATTGATGTTCATGGGATACTTTGGAGTTCCTCTTTCACTCTGAATGCTTTTTTTAGAGTCAATATCTGTCACTTCATAGGGTACTGACTCCTCGAATTTCGAGATGTTCAGTTCATGCATTTTGCCTGTAGCCGAAATTACAATAGGATGAATAGATGCATGCTTCAAATTCCTCCATATTGTATTTGCTGTATGCCTTAGCTCGCTATACTTATGGTTCTTGGTTCTATAGGTTGCCTGCAGATTCCAGTTATGTGGACAAGCAATGTCTAGTGGTGGTCTAGGCAATGTCTAGTGGTGCCTAGGCAAGTTGTTGATGTATAATGGCCGCCACATCATTATGACTGTGTGTGTACTCTCTCTGAGCCATTAAGCGACAACCATCAATAATGTGTTGGATGGATTCACTTGGATGGATAACACTTGTTTGTATGAAACGCTCTGCACCTATCGCAGGCAACTTCTTGACGTAAAATGCGGTTATATTATACTAAGGTGGAAGTGACACCGCCCTGGCATGCGAAAATGAAATCCTATGTGCCTGAATTAAGTCCGGATGATCTGCGGAAAGCAAAAGTTAGCTCCTTCGACAATGGCTGATCATCTACATTTATGTAAAAGTTTCCGTGCATTTTCTTGTCGAGGAACTGTTGGCGGAATTTTGTTATCTCTGCTTTCTTTACTTGGCTTTCAGAAGTGAGGCATCTACTATCGACGATAAAATTCGAGTCCACTGGCTTTGACGTTAATAAAGTAAGTAAAGAAAAAATGTTAGCTCAATGAATGAAGGATTATTTTAAAGGTCAAGATGTTATATGTTAATGAGCCTGAAACAAATTTGCTAAAAAAAACTGTATAGCTTACAGACCCGAAAATCTGATAAAATGTAAGGAAATTGGACAGCTTTTAACGACAGTGAACTTTGGAACATAGTTTGTTATTGACAAAATAATGGGAAAAATCTTTAAAATGCTTGATGGCACTTTTAATATTTCTCAACAAATTACCGTTGAGAAATTTGCAGAATATAACAAATTGATCGTTTTTTGTACATAAATATACAACTGTACTATCTTCAATTCTAATGAAGATAATGAAGTTATTTAAATTAGAGGTAGTTAGTTGAACTATCTGTAATTGTTTACAATTTGACAGAAGTATGTGCTTCTTTTTCTCTTCGTGGAAATTGCTATATTTAAAGACAGTTTTTATATTGGAATGCTAGTGTAAGACATCAGTAGGGTGTCTTTTTTCGTCGGATTGTCGTCGTCTTTCCTCAGCAAAACTTTGGAAGCACATGCTGAGGAAAGACGAGGACGATCCCATGAAAAAGGCACCCCGCTGGCTTATACTTGCTTTCCAATATAAAAAACTGTCTTCAAATATCGCGATTTGCACAAAGAGAAGAATAAGCGCATACTTCTTTCAAATTGTACATAATTACAGATAGTTCAACTAACTACCTCTAATTTAAATCACTTCATTATCTTCATTAGAACTGAAGATAGTATAGTTGTATATTTATATACGAAAAACTCACAATTTGTTATATTCTTCAAATTTTTCAACGGCAATTCGTTAAGAAATGTTTAAAGTACCATCATGAATTTTTGAGATATTCTTCCTATTTTTTTAATAAAAAACTATACTCAAAAGTTCACTGTTGTTAAAATCTGTCAAATTTCCTTACTTTTTATCAGATTTGCGGATCTGTAAGCTATACAAATTTTGTTGGCATATTCGTTTCAGGCTTATTAACGTACGACATTTTGACCTTTAAAATGATCCTTCATTCATTGAGCTACCATTTTTTCTTCACTTTTTTAACGTCAAAGCTAGAGGACTTGAATCAGCTCGTATTTTCTGGCCATTTTTAGGAGAGGATCTCTGCCATTTGCGACGATGTAAGCTGCACCAGGATAATTTGATTTGAAAGATATTGGAGATTTAGAAGTCCGTGCCCGCCTTGACGGCGTGGGATATATAATTGCGAAACGGACGAATTGATATGTAAACTATTATGACCATGCATTATTTACGCGTAGCGATACTGAGGGCCGTAAGCTCGTACTTCGCGCATAGAAATACCCAAACGAGTAGAGTAGAACCGGGGCGGCAAGCATTTTAGTCACATATACCTTGTTCAACACCGACAGATTGGAAGACCAAATCTGTCGAAGGAGACGCTTTTATCTGCTTCGGAGAGACTCCTTTACTGATGTTATTAGTGATGCCGTCGAGCGATATTTCCCGATATCGACACGATTCCGGCTCGATCCTAGCCTCCAGTATCGGTCGTGGGTCGGATCGGTTTTCGCTCGGCTCGACTTTGGCTCGGAATGCGAAATATCAGGTCGGGTTTGCGATACTCCTTCCACAGATGTGCACTTCTCACTTGAACAGAGCGGAGAGGGAAATTTGACAATAGGTTGACGTCACTCGGTCAACCCCGACTCATCTGCTGGCTGGTTAAACTGGTTATGCATTAGGCCAAAATGAAAATGTTGAAATTTATTTTCCCCATAGTGGAAGAATTTTACTTTGGCATCAAAAAAGAATGCAAAAAAACTGTTCGAACCGAACAATTTCTTCCGGTTGAGCTTCTGATTCTAAAACTAGAAATTTTAAAAATAATTTAATTTCTTACTTATGGAAAGGTTAATTAGGGAGAATTTTATGTAACATGTACTTTCCAAAGATGAACAATAATATAAAATCATGGTAGCCGCAAAACCGGGAAAACGATAAATGACTGCGAATTTTATTAAACCGTGAAAAACCAGAAAATAACAGTGCATTTTTTTACCGGGAATTTTTCAAATTTGCCTAAGAAATATCTATCCAATCACTTGGAATATCACAAATTTCACATAACCTAATAAATGCAATTTTAAATTAGTTCGATTCCAGTTCTTCTTAAATGTGTAGTTAGTCAATTCAATTGTCAAGTTTTTCAATTATGAAATAATTCAGTTTACAATGCGTGATTATGAAATCTTTTACTTCAAATATGTTTAATTTTAGGTCTTTATCTTTAAACGTAGATTTTCAAATTAAAGAATGAGCTCGAGATTCGTTCCAACTCTACAGTGGCCTATGATTGCCACTAAGATTTCTTTTGATAATGAAGGCGTTAATGGCCACCTTAGTGTACGGAAATATATCTGTATTGTTGATATATTGCTTCAAGGGTGTTTTAAATAAGGAATTTTTAGAAATATTTGAGTCTGTATAATTATTTTGTTTCCTACGTTAAAAATGTAATAATCTTGATAGATTGATTCAGAATAACCATAAATGAACAATTTTGTTTGGAACATTTCAACAATCACAAACGAAAAGCGTTTGAAATTGTTTATTTTTATAAATAACGGTTAAATCTGATAAACTGTAAATATAAGTTAATTAATGATTTATTTAATTGAACTGTATTCCAAGGATTCAAAATTGAACAATAATGAATTTTACAAGACGATTCTGAATAGTGAATCTGTTCAAAATAAAATAATTTACAGGATTTAACACTATTTAAAATCGAAAGCCTTAGGCTTAGTGGTTAGATAATTTAAAACATTCAAATGCAACTGTAGAATCAATTTTCAACCTTCATTCAATTTTAAATTGTTTCTCATTGTAAAAAAAAAAAAAAAAAAAAAAAAAAAAAAAAAAAAAAAAGATTGAAAATGAGCAAATATAAATCAGATATTGAAAAGTGAACAATTTCAAGTTGAATTGTTTTAAATAGAAAGAATTCGATTGAATCGTCAAAATTTCAGAGTGCTGCATCCTACATTTAAACTTTTAACTTTGCAATTGTAATTTTTTCCTTTTTTAATTGTTAATTGTTAATTTTTGAAATAGAGTGTTGTACTTCAATGTATTAATGATTATCATAGAATTATTCATTTAAAACCACTTAAAATAGAAATTATTTAACGTCTAATGTAACTAGTATCTGGCTTAAAAATATCTT
>CAKNWT010201280.1:0-19499 GCA_932066315.1 Andricus coriarius | reverse complement strand
GAATAAGGCAAAATCTTTTCTCAATTTTCAAAATTTTAAATATTGTAATTTCAAAAGTGAGAACAGAAGATATTAACCGATTTCAATTTATTTTTCTTTACTTGTTTTTGATGTTGGACTACAAATTGTTGTCCCTCAGCTCAAACGATTCGATTAATTTTATAATTTTTACTTCGCTCTACTGAAGAGTGTAGTTTCAAATTTACATTGAAAGTATTAATTATAGTAAGGAAGAAATGACAAATCTTGGAAGTATATCCAATTTTTAAAAATAAATTATTTAATGGCAGAAATCATTGAAATATCATTGAAAATTATTTAAAAATATAAAATTTCTTATGAAAAGATTGTTTGTTCTTTTCGAGATATAAAAATAAATGTTTAATCTTTCCCCTATTTTCCCCTTTTTCGTGAGAAAATCACCCTATTTCCACTTTTTTGAGCTCATTTTAGGCTGTGATCATTGTATTCTCATCGAACATGTTCTATACATTGTTATTGAACTAAAAAACAAACATTAAAAAATATATATAATGTTGAAGTTCGTTAAAATGCATGCTATTTTAATCCATTTTTATCCATTTTTTTCTATTTTTTGGGAGCTCCTATTCATCTTTTGCGTTGTTTTAGTGAAAAATGAGATTTTTAATAATTAAAAATGAAAAAATCGTTTTTCTCAAAAACACGTATCGCGATAATTGAAACACGCAGAAAAGAGAAACTGGATGTGGATGCACTTTTGGGCTGAACCTGATCGAGACTAGCCGTGATAAGACCTCTTTCTTTTTCAGAGACTTCCAGATCGACTGAAGGTCCGTCTTTAGACGATATCGTGCTGGAAACGGATTCTTCGGACTTCGACGCATTTTTGAAAAGTTAATTAATAACCGTTTGGTGATAATAAAAAAATCATGTCGGTCAATCCCCTTCTTATACGAAAACATAAAAAGCTTTCCAGGATTGAACGATGATTGACTGAATATCGGACAAATATAAATTAGGTGAGCAAACTTTCCATTATGTGAAAAAAACATGTTTATTTGTATTTATCTATACAGGTTACGAGAACGAAACCTTATATATTTGTATATGACGTATCAATAAGGAATAAATATATAAGAATGGTAGGAACGTAAAGACAATAATAAAAATAAGATTGTTACTAGCAGATTGAATTGTCTTTTCATATCAGGAAGAGCTTTGACGATCCTAGAGATAATATGTTTTGTTGGAACCTTTGATTCGTAAGACATTGTTTTTGGAGGACTTTGTTTTGAAGGTATTAAGAAAATATGAGTTTTATACGAAATGTGCTTTTATTTAAATCGAAATTTAGAATCTGCCGAATCGTGACCTCGATATTGCTCCACCTTGTTGTTGTTGTTGTTGTTGTTGGCTGTTAGCTGAAGTACGTTGCTGAAAACCGTTGTTGAAGCTAGTTGGAACTCGTTGTTCAAAGTCAGTTGCGCTGAAAGAAGAATTGCAATTTATTATATTAATTTTTTTTAAAGCTCAAATTTTTAGAAGTAATAAAGGTAGAGGGACTGACCATCCAGTGACATTTTCAGCGGCATCACACGTGTTTATGAGTTCGTTAAATGCGTTTCCTTCGCCGCAATTTTGAAGTCGTGGACGTCCATTTACACAGACATAATAACGTTGACAATCTTGTGGACTTCTGAAGAATCTTAGTTCTCCGGTCTGATAATCACTTTCTTTAGCATTTGGACAACTGAATCCCAGATAGGCTGTAGAATAAATTATACGTTTAGAAAAATCTTGCATATTCGAAGACGAAAATTATAATCTTTATAATTAGATATTACCTTCGGCATCACAATCTGACACCTGGTCAGGCCAATCGCAGCGATAAGTTTCTGAATTATAAGCCAGACCCTCTGGACAATCAAAAACGTACCCTACACCATCCGCACAATTCATGAATTTACCACAATTTCGTTGGTCACCAACTTTAAAGTAACCATATTGATGAGGACAATCTTTGGTTGGCTGTGCTGGTTCTGAAATACATAAAACATAATCAGACCAAATCTTGAACAAATTACAAGTTAAAGTAAGGGGCCACCATAAATTACGTAACAGCAATTTTTTGGAGGGTGGGGCTTACAGAAAATGCTGCTATCATTCTACAGAAAAATATCTACAACCGTTAGTAAAGAATTTAAATATTCTAAATTGTTGTTAAAAATATAAAGTTAAGTGATTTGATCAAAGATTTGAGAAAATTTTACAAATTCTTGTTTTAACACATTTTTTCAGCCTTTATTATGATCACAATCGTTCCTCAATATATAGGTTATTTTAGTTTTTCAAAAAATCTAGAAAATGTCATAATCAAATTTACGGTTTATTATAGTAAATAGCAATATTTACTAAAATAACCCGTAGAACAAAATTCTGCACGCAAGTGAAGAATTTTTTCTGTAAAATGAACTTCAGAATGATAGACCATATTAAATAATAATTAGAAATGTGTCCTAGCAATTAAGAAAAAACTAGACAAAATAGCGCGCTATTATGAAATATAATTAATAATCATAAATTCTTGTGTTCAAAGAAAATCTTTGATTCAAAAAAATATTAATTGTTCTTTTTTGGAATGAATCTTTTAAACATTTTTAATGATTTTCTCTCATTTTCAAGATATTTTTGAATGAATGAAAAAATGATGTTAAAGAAACGGTTTATTTAATTTAAAAAAATATTTTTTTCTGAGTGATTCTGAAATTCTGAGTCTTCTTTTTGTTTATCATTTTCGACAATGATCTTTTTGCAGGATATTTACAATTAGGAATTCGCCAATTTGTTTCATTCTGAATATTTATATCTTAGATTCATGAAATTTTAAACAACTTTTTGAAATAGGTCTACCTTGAAGATTTGCAATTGAAGATTCTTCAATTCTTAATGAGTATAATTTAGAAAGATGTAATTTTGAATGTTTTTTTTAAGTGTTCAATTTTATAGATTAGCAATTGAAAACTCTTCAATTTTAAAGATTTGCAATTAATGACTCCAATATTTAACTTGTATAATAGAAAATTACACAATATTGAATCCTTTTTTTTTAATAGTTAAATTTTGGAGATTTTGAATTCAAAATTATTCAATTTTAAAGATTTGCAATTGAAAATTCTTTAAGGTTAAATTTGTATAAATAAAATTTCTTGAATTTGGATGATTTTGACAATCAAACGGCAACATTTTTCAATTCTAGATCTTCCAAATTAAAGACATTTCAAATGTAAATCATCAAAATTACAGCATTTTTCATTGTATGTAATTTTAAACGTTTTTTATAGTTAAATTTTAAAGGTTTACAACTGAAGATTTATTAATTTGGAATGTTCATAGCTTAAAATTATATTTTGAATTTTTTTAAAAATATTTAGTTCAATTTTGAAGATTTACAATGGGAAATGCTTGAATTTTGAATATATTTGCAATTGAATACTGTTCAATATTTAATTTGTATGAAAGAAAATGATGCACTTGTGAATGCTTTTTTTGAAATAGTTTAATTTTGAATATTTAAAATGAAAAATTATTCAATTGTGAAGATTTAAACTTGAAATTTATTTAATTTTATAAATTTGTAATTAAAAATTCTTCAAGTTTAAAGATGCATAAATCCAAATTCTCAGATGTTGATGATTTTGAAGATCAAAAGTCAAGAGTTTTCAATTCTAAATCTTCCAAATTGAAGAAATTTCAAATGTAAATCATCGGAACAACTGAATCCTGTACAACTTTCTATTCTAAAGTTTTCAGATAGGCCCAGTAGTCCTCGGAAGAATAGAAATCGCTAATATTAGCCGACTTATTAAAATCGTTAGCATCTGACCTAATGGGCCAATCTAAAAACTTTAGAATAGAAAGTTGTGAAGGATTCAATTGCCTTCAAATTGAGTGCTCGTTTAGGGAAGTCGGTCAATTACAACTCGAGATATATTCAAAAACGTCGGAACAACTTTGAAAATTGAAGAAAAAAAAATTTGAACATGGATATATCGCAAACGCTTCCATAACAAAATTTGTGTGTGTGATTTTCGTGTTAAGTGGGCCAAATACATGGGAAAATCATTGTGCAATTTTGAATGACTTTTTGAAATAGTTAAAATTTGAAGATTTAAAATTAAAAATTATGTAATTTTGAAGGTTTTAAATTGAAATTTATTGAATTTTATAGATTTACCATTGAAAATCTTCAGTTGTTAACAGTAAAACTTACAGCGTTTATTTACTTTTCAGAAATTCTTATAATTATCTACATATGTAACATATATTTCCTTTTATAAAAAAAGAAATGGCAATGCAGCTGTTTCGGGTAGTACTTGAATAATTGTATTTACTGAGACATGGTAAGGGGTGAAAAATTAGCAAAAAATGTTTTTACGTCCTTTATGGATGGTCCCTAAGTGATGAAAAATAATCAAGATTCCAGTTGAAAAATTTTCACTTACTTATGAGTACTCATAAATTAAATAAAAATGCATTAACTTACGAAGGCTTGATCTACCCAGGCAATCAACGTCAATAGGATAACCGCAGGGATAATTGAATCTCACATTAGGATTGAACAGCAATCCCTCAGGACACAATTTCTCTTCACCAACCCCATCGATGCATTCTATGTAAGCGTCACACTGCGAAGGAATCGGAAATCGTCCATTTTTCTCTGGACAAGATATTGCAGATTTTGATGCTTGAAGATTACGGCTTTGTTCTACTCGATTGTTTCCAAATTGGGACTGAAATTGTTTTCCGGGTTGTGCTTGGAATTGTGACTGACTTCCAAATTGATATTGTCCTCCAAATTGGGACTGTCCTCGATTGGAAGTCGTGAACGTTCTTTGAAATTGACCTCCACCTATAATGAATGAAATAATAATGATAATTTATATCAATAAAGATGTTGCATTATAGTGACACATATTTCAAGAATTTTCGAGATTGAACATGACTCCACAGTTGGAATTTTAAACAATCAGGAAGTTTGAAACTTCCTTGACATAATATTTCTTCACTCGTTGGTGAATTTTGATTAATTGTCAACCTGGAAAATAGTTTCGAGTAATTTCCACTTAGTTACAAAATCTGGAAAGTAATCGGAAATATGAATGGAAGTTTCTTCATGACTGATGAAATATCAAAGTCTTCAAGGTTGAACATTGCCACGTTAATCCTTCAAATTTTAAATTCTTTAATTTGGTGAATTAACAATTGAATATTCGTCCAATTCGCTTGCGCTTTGAAACGTAGTCTTTCTGATTGTCTTCTAGACAAATAGGCTTTTTAATTTTGGATTCTTGTGAATTTCACAACTCTCGGGTATTCGTTTGTTCACATACATGGTTTTAATCTTTTATTTTTTAAACCTTTTAAATTTGAAGGCCCTTTGAATTTTTATCTATATAAAATGAATACTATATTAAAAAACTTTATTTATAATAAAATAATGGTTCAAAAAAACTTTTAAAATTGGCATACACGCCTATTTTTGATCTGTTGCTTAAGTGCCTTAAGTTTTATAAAATTATCATGAACTTTGTAGAAATTGTTGATGCACTTTGTCGGCTTTAGGGTCAGGTGAATTGAAAACAATTAAGTTGATTTTTTCCTTTGTAATAGCGGGTAAGACGATAAAATTCTAGGTCTGAAAAGCCCCCATTGAAGGCAAAATGTCAATTTCATAAAAAGATATTACAAAAAGACGTAAAATTTCAACTCTAGTAATAATCAACATTTTTCATAATGTCTGCATAAATTGCAAAATTATCAATTTATTAATTTCATTTGTTTAAACTTTTAAGCTAAACTAAGAAATAAAACTAAGCACGGTTAGCCTCGACTAAGTTCAGCCGAAAAGTGCTTGCACATCTAGTTTATCTTTTTTATGTGCTTTGGGGTTGCCCCTCGGTTATTTTAAGTCAAGAATGAAAAAAATCGTACTACGCGTTTTTGATAAAAACGATTGTTGAATGTCGATTTCATAGAAAGATATTACAAAAAGACGTAAAATTTCAACTCTAGAAATAATCAACATTTTTCATAGTTCTTTGACTAATTCTAAAGTTAAGTCTCAATAGCATTTTAAAAAATTGTTAATATATTTTTAGAATATTTTCTCTAGATTTTACCCTAGGGTCGAATCTGGTGCAAAAAAGTCGAAAATTTTCAAATAAAGATTGTACTCACCATATGATTAAAAGATGTTTAAACAGTAATACTTTGATAAATATTACTAAAATTCATTAAAATTGTGATAAATAATGATTTCTAAATCATGTTTGTAAGTATTTACAGATTTTTGAAATGTTGCGACTTTTTTGTACCAAGTTTGACCCTAGGGAATAATCTAGGGACAAAATTCTAAAATTATCTTAATAATTTAGTAATATACTGTAGAAACTTACTTTTAAAATCAGGCCAAGAACCTTTCAAAATGTTATTTATTTCCGTATTTATTCACATTTTTCGAAAACATCTCAATTTTACGTTGGTTTTTAAATCTCTTTTTATAACTTTGACATCTTGCCTTCAACGTAGACTTATTAGACGCAGAATTTTATTGTCTTTCGCACTATTCTAAGGACAAAATTTTCATTTTGATATTATAAAAATTAAGGCACTTTAGCAACAGCTCAAAAAACAGGCTATGCATATTAAATTGCAAACAATACAATGCTTTGAAATTGCTTCGAGTTCAAATTTAATTTTTTTTTCAATTTGTCCTGAAAGTTTTTCATAAATTGACCTAGAAAACCTGGAAAAGTCCTGGAATTTCGAAAAATTTTAGGCTTTTGATCCTTCTAAACTGTAAGACTTTCCAAAAAACCCTCAGATTACTTTCAAATGTTTACTTTTTTATATGCATTATTAATTTTTGTCATGATAATATGAAACGAATGAATATCTTTTGAAACAAGCAGGTTTGGCTCTTTCAAGGTGAAGGTTGACATCTAATATTGCAAGCAATCGTAACTTGATTTTTGTCAGACGATTTTTACTCGGGTACAGATTGGTGGACAGGAAAGCAGAAATCCTCTCCACGTCTGACCTCTCGAAAGGCACGGCATTCATTAACATTATTCCACTTATATAATCTTAACTCACTGGCCAACCGCTTAATGTCATGAACCTGAGTGGCAAAAATGTTAGCTTGTAAAATATTACCTTTAAAAAAGCAAGAAATTAAAATGAATGGAAATTAAATTTAGATTAAATAAAAATTTAAATTTCTCTCTAAAGTCCAAAATTCAACTCTAATGACCAATTAAAAATTTAAAAAAAACAAAGAAAAAAGTGGAAAGAAAAAGAAGGCGACCTTCGAGTCCCCTTTCTTCTTTTTTTCTCGCGCCTTTCTTTACTTCTAACTTTTTTCATCTTTAATCAAAACATATTTACAAAAATTAACCAGCGTTATCGTGTTGATCCAACACTCTTCTCAAGGCAATAAAAATTAAAGTTTAAAAACAATTGTCAACATGTTAAAACCCATGAGAGGAGAACATCTGGTTTCTTCACGGGTTTTAACAATTGGTAATTTTTTTAAAGTCATTTTATTTCTTTAAAAAGGGTATTGAATGAATACCGAAATGTTGGTACATTTTTGTAAATATGTTTTGCTTACAAATTAAAAAAGGTAGAAATTCGGAAAGATGAGATTCGAAGGACGCCTTCTTTTTCTTTCCTCCTTTTTTATTTCGAATTGAGGTAAGGTAGATGAAAAGCCCAGTGAGGGGCCGTTTAGGTATTACGTAAGCATAATTTTCCCTATTCTTGACACCCCCCCCCCTTATTGTAAGCATATTTTTGCATTACGAATGTAATAGACCCCCCTTCCCTCTCAAAATCCTTATGTAATTCTTGAATAGCCCCTAATCGTGATGATCAGTGATGCTCCTAATAATCGTGGAGCTTGGTTTCAATTTCAATATATTGTCAAAAAATAAGTTAAAAGTAATATTTAATGACTAAGCCTATTTATATACAGCATTTTATATAGTATAAATTCATTTAATTCAAATTCGAGAAAAAAAAAACAAGAAAATTGGCCTTAATCTTTTGATTCTTGTTCTTAATATTTTTAAATTGTCTAAAATTTTGTTATTAGAATTAGTTTTAGAACAAAGTCACGAAATGTGAATATCTTTCTCAAGAAGTGATTTCCAAATTGCCGTAATTTGTGACCTTCTTTTATAACATCGTTTTCTTCGTCATTAGTGGTTTTCTGCACTTGAGTGTACAGTTGTGCACTACAACTTTTACAAAGAGATTTACTTGACCTTATGAAGTTGTAAAACTTGAAAATATAAATTATTATAAAAAATATTACATTAAAAACAAGATAAGTTTATGTAAATCGTTATATGAGAGTCCAGGACAACTTCAGATGTTAGGTGCGTCGTGGGTGGTTTGAATGGTTCGAATAATTAATTTGTATTGGTATTTTAATCAGTTGAAGTGTCAACTAGTGGCAGAGTTAAGTGTAAACCAGATTCTAAAACATTTTATAGAAGACGTGTATTTTTTACAGATTAAAAATGATAGATTATTTAAACTTCAAATTTTAGTATTAAGCTTTTTATTTATTTTTCATTTTAAAAGTATAACTATGTTGTTCCAAATATGATCCACCTTAAATAGTTACAAATGTAGATGATTTTGAACTTTTGCAAATTTGAAAGCGTTTTAGAAAAATCCTTTTTTTCACAAATGAAATTATTCAAATTCAAAATCCAAATCAACAAATTTAAATATCTTCGACTGTAAAACGTTTTTAAAATAGCAATCGTTTGAAGATTACAAAAAAAATTTATAATTAAATCAATGTAGGTAATACACTTATTGACTGAATTAATTAATCGATTACACACATACAAAAGGAGCGTAGGTATTAAGTAATAAATAATGTTTAAAAAAGCTTAGTTATAAATAAATCATGAACAAATCAGTTTTTAATAGAAAGAGACAGTTATTTGTTGGTAACTATATGAATCCTAGTAGGTATAATAAACTTAGTTATTGTTTCAACAATTTTTAAGTTGGTAATGTAGAATATTTTTAGTAGCAAATAATTCTTAAAATAATCATTTGTAATTTTCTTGTTTACTATTTCAGTATTTTTCTCCAAGACTTTTTCCTACGTTTACTTTTATAATCCTATAGTCTAAATTTTAAAATAATTTTTCAAGTATATTTAAGAATAGTTTTTGGAATTGATTCTGAAAGTAACTTAAAAAATGAATGAAAGCACTCACACGTGGTGAATCCTAGAAATAGAGTGGTGCAAAGCACAAGAACAGAGACCGGTGTCTGGATCATCCTGATGAAGGCAGGAGACCCTCGAAAGCACTAAATTGTCGAACACGCGTACCCTTTGCTTTCAAAATGTAAACTACTCGCAGCATCTTCACCTTTCGTTACTTTTATTACCTCGGGCGAGCAAAAAAGTGAGAGTGGTATCATCTTTGCCAATCCAATAGGCATATGGAGGTGGCATCCATGGTTAAAGAATTCATTGGAGAAGCGGGTGTGTGTGTGCTGAAGAGGGTAAAACGAGAAAATGAATGATGCAAGTGTGGATAAATGAATACACCTTTAAAATGTGTTTACTCATTTTTCCATTCAGAAAGCGTTCCGCGATCTCATTGCAATTCGTTGACGACAAACGATTAATCGATCTCGGAATAACTTCTTTTTCCTCGCTTCATTCTTTCTCTTGGCATCCAAAATATTTCTATACTACTTCCTTAAAGTGGAAAATTGTTTTTCTTCCACGAAGAATTGAATCCAAACAGATTTTAAAAGTCCGGAAGTTTTAATAATTTCAAAAAAGGTTCTCAAAAAAGGGTTTCAAACATTTGTTATTCTTCTTCATTATTTAAAAAATTACTAATGCAGGCCTCCGAGACCGATTCCTAGCTCTATTGTACCCTATATTAAGCTGTGGTCCCTAAAGTCTCCTTTCTTCAAGATTTTGTCCCTATCGTTATAGAACCCTATTTTCAGTCAATAGCCTGAATTTGCTACATTTTTAAGAAAATCGAGGCGATAAAACATTGCACTCTTTCAGTGTCATGAATGGCTTGAAAAGACTTTTTTAGTATTCAAATAATACAACAATTAAATTTGAGTTGAAAGCTCTTGGACTTGAATTATTTTGAATTACGAATGTAAAAATGTAAGAAAGGACGACTTCAAATTCAAATTGTTCAAAATGGAACCACTTAAAATTTGGTCTTAATGTGTTGGTAATTTGAAACTTGAATGGGACAAAACTTAATAATTTGAAATTGATTGCGTTTAAAATTATAAGTATTTTAAATTAAACAATTTTGAAAGGAAAAACGTTATGGATTAATCAAGTTAAGATTGAAGTATTCGACCTTAATAAGCAAGTTGAAATTGAAGACATTCAAACTTTACTAATTTTAAATTGTGACTGAAAAATGAAATTCCTAATAAAAAGGACAAAGAACTATTTTAGGTTTCAAAATAAATGCAAAATCATGAAAAAATACTTATTAAATCTTTATTTTTTCGTTTATCTCAATTTCATACAACGCTTTTGTAGGTCCGAAAAGTGACTTCAAATTTTGATATATTTTCATATATTTGTATATTCGGGTGGTCCAAAAGAGCCCTTTTTCTTCTTGCATATTGTTCCTTTTGGTGTCAAAATGTCCCCTGAATTTTGGTCTCTCAAGCCCAAATTTGAAAAAAATGCTTTTTTTTCTTTAATTTCCGCTGTTAATGAATTATTTTAGTTCTTTGCATAGAAAAGACTAAAATTTTCATGTATGCTTAATTAGAGGAATCCATTAACAGTGGAAATTGAAATAAAATAAGCCATTTCTGCAAAAAATGTGTTTGAAAGACCCCTAAATATTTGTTTTAATTCTGTAAAACATCCGGTTGCAGTATTTTGCTAAAAATAAACCAATGGATGTATTCCAAAGTAAAATAATCCATTTTCAAGGACAATAAAATAAAATACACAAGCAGTTCTTGCAAAAATGGATTTGAGTGCAAGTGAAATATTTTTTCTAATCCTGCCAAAATTTAGGGGACGTTTCGACTCCAAAAGTAAGAATTTGTAGAGGAGCAATTTTAGGAAAAATACAGCCTTTTTAGGACCACCCTAATGTATATTGACCCATTAAAGATAATTTAATATTTGACAGATCACTATTGTTAACAACAATTTCGAAAACTCCTTCTAAAATTACTAGTTAATTTTTTCCGTTATTTGAGGCCTTTCTACGGATAAAAACATTCCAGAGAAAAATTGGTGAGTCCTAAGGAAACAAAAGCAAATATGCAGCAGGTTTTCCAAATAATCATTTTGGAAAATTCTTTGAAATAGTGGAGAACGTTTTTCTGGTAGAATACGTTAGAAAAAATTAAATACGAAAAATCTCGTATTTCAAAATGATCTTTTTCTACTTTTGTCTAAAAATCTGTTGAATACCTTACAATTTTTTACTGATAGAAATACAGTAGAAAAAAAATCAGGAATACCTGAAAAAATGAAAAATAGATAAACTTAAAAATGATAACTTTCAAATTATGCTGTTCATCTTTTCAGCTTTTTTTATTAATTTTTTTACTATATTTTTATCAGTAGGAAATCTTGACCTGCTCAAAGGATTTTTCAAAGCTATAGCTAAAATATTAATTTTCCAAATCAGAAAAATCACTTCCTGTACCTATGACAAATTTACTGCCTTTGAAAACCATTTTATCATACCCCATTTTTGTAAAAAAAGGGCGTGAAAAGTACCCCTTGTAGCCTATTTTTTATCCCATTGAGGCTATGAGGCCTGCTAATGAGAGCAATTACTTATTTTTTAAGGAGGAAGAATTAAATTATTACATGATCAACATGTGACAAGAAATGTCGATTGTTTTTGACATATTCCAGGATGATTGATAAATAATTTCGCTACCTAGTGCCTATTTATTAAAGGATGATTGGCAACTTCTTCACTTTCTAATTTTTATTTTGCTGGATTATATAACATATTCTGACCTTTGAGGTGATTTTTTAAAGGAAATTAATCTAGAAATCCCTTTTACAGTTATTTACCAAATTTAATAACTAAATTTACAGCTATTATCTAAACTGTATTTTTTTTTACGTACACTAAAAAAAATTTCTAGGTGTATTACCTAGAATTCTTGCTATCCCAGCTAGAAGGTATCGCTGGATTTCGTCTTCCTAAATAGTTAGCTGTATTGAACAGATTTTCTTGCAGCAAAGTATAGGTACAGTACCTAGAAAATTTAGCTGTCACGAGCAAACCAATTATAGGAGATACGATGTTTGAGCATGACTGCTAGAATGTTTAGAAAATGGTGATAGATTTATCTCCCAAATTTTCTGTCTGCAGGAGATAGACGGTTTGTATATCTTAGCTATCTAGTTTCCAGTCCTACCTAGACTTTATTGGAAATTCAGCTATATCTCCCCAGCAATATATTTCTAGCTACAACAGCTATACCATTTTTTTCAGTGTAGAGTTATCCAACTTTAACTAAAGAGTTGTCTGCACACCTTTATTTTTCCATCAATTATAAATTAGAAGAAATTCATACTTGCATAGCTAAAATATTTTATACCGAATTACTTACAGAGAGCTAGGAAACTAGTAACTTTTTTTAGAATTTGGGACCAGTCATTTTTTTCTGTAGAAGATTTTCTTATTATTAGACGATTGCGAAAGGTAACATAACAGGATCGGTAAGTCATAGACATAGTAAAGAATTCTTGAAAGTATCAAGGTTTTGATTTCGCCTGAGGCTGCACACTGCACAGTAGATATAAAGAAATGTAACTATTGTCTATAATGAAAATTAATTATCTTATTTTTCATGGTATTGACAAAGCTTTTTTAGTTTTTAAACTTCTTTCTATTCTAAAATTTGTTTTTGGTAACCATTTTCTTTTTTTTCACTTAATAAAAAATACATATATATATTATTAAGAAAACTTCTAGGGTATCTTCCTGACCATGAAATCGGGAAAACCGAAAATTTTGTTAACCGGGGTCGGAACAAAGGATTTATAATTCTCAGTTGGAACCGGGAATTTCAACAAAAAAATATAATTTTGACAATTGGGACAGGGGATCCCTGTAAAGAATTATAATTTTGACTTTTGAAGAGGGAGTTTCGTAAAGAATTATAATTTTCATGTTAGGTTCACTTTAGAACAGGAAATTTGGTTAGGAATTATATTTTTTTTCTTTAAGGACAAGGAGTTTCCGTAAAGAATTATAATTGTACTTAGAACAGTGAATTGTTGACATGGCACGGGAATTTTGGAAAAGAATTTTAATTCTAATTTAGAAGAAGGGAATTAAAAAAATCCCTGCCTGAAATATATTAGAAAATTTTGTAAATAGATACAATTCTGATTTGGAACAGGAATTTTAGAAATGAATTTAATTTTGAGTTTCGCCGGAGATAAATAAATAAAATATATCAAAGTTCCCATAAAGAATTATAATTTTGGCTTTGGAAAAAGGAATTTTGTAAAGGATTACAATTTTTCTTGGAAGAGGTTCTTTTTGACATGGAACGGGAAAATTTTGAAAATAACTCTATTTCTAATTTATGAAGAGGGAATTTACAAAAACAATCTCTCTTTCAAGTCAGAATTCGACAGATTTTGAAAATTCCTCGTTCCAAATCAGAATATGTTTAAATTAAAAATTTTCTTTTTTCCAATAAAAAATTGGGCGAATTTTAAACTTCCCTCTTTAAATTTTAGAAAAAGTGTGTTAGCATATTTATGCATTATAATAGAAAATATTGTAAATAAATATAATTCTGACTTGGAACAGGGTATTTCCTTAAAGAATTATAATTTTTACTTCGATACAGGGAATTTTCATGAAGAATTATAATTTTGTCTTTCGAACAGAGAATTTTCGTAAACAATTACAAGTTTTACATTGGAACAGGCGATTTCCGTGAAGAATTATAATTTAGACTTTAGAACGGGGAATATTCGTAAATAATTATTAATTTACTTGGAACAGAGAATTTTTTACATGGAACGGGATTTTTTGACAATAATTTTAATTCTGATTTAAAAGAATGGAATTTAAAAAAATCCCTCTTCAAATTTATAATTATAATTTTGTTTAGATAATTCTTTGTTCCAAATCACAATAGTAATTCTTATGACGAAAAATTATCTGATGTTCCTACTGAGAATTATATTTCTTTTCCATAATCTTTAGATCCTTAAAAATCGTTGGAAATCATTTTTATTCTTTTGAACTCTTTTAAATTGACCGGTAGAAAACCGAGTTTGAAAAAAAGGTCTAAAGAATTTCGATAGAATCTCCTGAAAGAAATACAAAGTATTCATGAGACAATCCTTGAGAATCCGAACGGTTCATCAGGAAATTTTTGGAAATTAATCCTAATATGGGAATAAACTTAGTATTTTTTGAGGTTTCGATGGCTCATTAAATTTTATATTTAACTAAAGCCAGTTCTGGCGTTTGAATTATTGAGTTTTTGAATCTGTGTAAAGTAAATAGATAAATTTAAAAATTCAGTTCATTGTTTTCAGTAAATATTACTATAAATGTGGAATCTTAAAAAAAAAAAAGGATTTGGACATTTTCTCTATCGAAAGTGTTTATAAATCTGTGGGATATAGTTATAATTTTTAAACGATTTTATAAAATGTATACTGATGGAAATTGATTCTTGCGTAATATTATATTAAAATTTCTTATATTGCATACTGTAAGCACTGTGAGATTTACAGTAAAAATTAGAAGCCTTTAGAAAATATTTTTCCATTTTTTCAAAACTTTCTTTTACATTCTTTGAATTGTAAAGGACCCCGCACCAAATGTACAGAAAATGGCTTTTTGTGAAAAATTCTAAATTAAATTTTTTTTTGTATTTTCGAACCTGCAAAGCAATAATCCGAAAGAATAAAGTAAGAAAAATGGACAGTTTTTTAACAAAAAATTGTCAAAGTTTCAATTTTTACATGTATTTTAATAGAAAAATGCTTATTTTAGTGAAAAGTTTTTTTTTCTCCTAAACTCTTTGTTAGATTTTGCTAAAAGTTTTACATTTTGACTATCAGTCTTACCGAAACAAAAGGTTCATATCTAAGATCTAGGAAGATTAACGGTTTTTTGGGTATACAGCATGTTATGTGGGTGTTTTCATACTTTGAACATCCAAGCATGGAAATCATAATTTCTTAGTAACTAAAGTCACTGGAGATTTTTTATTTAAATTCTAGGGTATGAAATCACTTTCAAATAAGTAAAGGAAGCGTGCATAGCACGGATATTATATATGTGAATTTACTTCAAGGGTTGTTTTATCATCCCTTACTTAGAGATGCAGAGAAATTAACTTTTCGTAAGGAATAAATCACCAAAGATCAGGCCTAGAATATCAATTTAAAAAAAAAGGAAGTGTCCTTTAGGATGACTTGCATTACAATTTATTTTCAGGGTAGTTTAATCATCCCTTAATTATTGAAACAAAGAAATCGATATTTTATACGGGATAACGCACCACAGATTTTTTTATTAACATACTATTGATCAACAAAATCACTTTAAAACCTACATAGGAAGTGTCTTCTAACAGGATTTGCATTAGTATTTATTGAAAGGATCATCCCTTATTTATTGAACAAGGAAATCGATATTTTATACGGGATGAAGCACCAAAGTTTTTTTTAATTTACATTGATCAATAAAATCACATTAAAACATATCCTTCCTTTTTTTGTTTTAAAGTGATATTCTAGGCCTGATCTTTGGTGATTTATTCCTTACGAAAAGTTAATTTCTCTGCTTCTCTAAGTGAGGGATGATTAAACAACCCTCTAGAAAAATTCAAAGACATCCTTGTCGTTCTACACCTTCCCTATTTACTTTAATATGATTTCTATCCTCATAGATAAATCAGAAAACTTTTTGTAATTTTAGTCATTAAGAAATGTCGATATTCCGGATTAAATATTCAAGGGATGATAAAACAACCCTTGAAGTATATGCACATATATAATATCGGTGCTATGCACGCTTCCTTTACTTATTTGAAAGTGATTTCATATCCTAGCATTTAATAAAAAATCTCCAGTGACTTTAGTTACTAAGAAATGATGATTTCCATGCTTGGATGTTTAAAGTATGAAAACACCCCCATAACATGCTGTATACCCAAAAAACTGTTAATCTTCCTAGATCTTCGATATGAACCTTTTGTTTCAGTAAGACTGATAGTCAAAATGTGAAACTTTTAGCAAAATCTAACAAAGAGTTTACGAGAAAAAAAAACTTTTCACTAAAATAAGCATTTTTCTATTAAAATGCATGTAAAAATTGAAACTTTGACAAATTTTTGTTAAAAAACTGTCAATTTTTCTGATTTTTTTCTTTCGGATTATTGCTTTACAGGTTCGAAAATACAAAAAAAAAATTAATTTAGAATTTTTCACAAAAAGCCATTTTCTGTACATTTGGTGCGGGGTCCTTTGTTGTAAAATTTTAAGACATTTATTTTCTTAAGTTTAGGTGAACATTATTCTAAAAATTAAATTTGAATTATATATATTTGAATAATAATAATATAAAGTGTTGACAGAACAATGTACCAATTACGCCATATTTACGCTCAAAATACTATCTGCCTTACTTCTGTGTTAATCGGGAGACACACTAACAGGGGTTAATAATCAACACGATAAAAATGTTGCAATTAATTAAATTTCCTATCCCTGAGAGCATTACCTATTGTAGTTAGACACTGTAAAAGTAAAATATGATTTTTTTTAAATATTAATTATTTTAACCTAAGCAATAAGTACGAATAAGACAAGAAAATCATATTGGATTTAATTTAAAAAATCAACCGCCTACTCTTACGAAAATATTCGAAATTCGTAATTTCGCGGGCGGAAGTGAGGATGTGCCATCCTAGGATTTTCATTGGCCGTTATATTCCAATTTTTCTGCGCAAGAACACACACATTATTAATGGTTGAGTGGTGTTTGTGGTGTTACTGTGTTGAGTGTGTTAGTATTCCAGTTCGCGTTTGTTGCCCGTGAAGGATGCCTTCTGCCAACCCTAAACTTGAGAAACAGGCCTCTACGGAGGCCTTCGATCCTATTCGCCAGGCGATTATTGTAATCGAGCACAAGATCCGAAATCTCGAGAAGCGCAAGGTAATTGTCATTATTATTTTGAATCCAGAAAGCCCTAAAATCCGGCGTTTCCCGATCTGTCAACCGCGGCATCCACTGGGATCCGCCATCTTTCGGTGAACCATGTGCTCGAGCACGTAAATTTGCCTAAATTAACTGATTTTATGTAATTCTGCGGGTGGCTTGGCTCGATTTCTGTCGAGGCAAATCACCAGGGAATTCCTGATTTCACCCCTAAGTTGATTTTTCGCTGGTTGCCATTTTATAACTTGCTGCCGCTATCCGACGTCATGGCGGTGCTTCTCTGAACGTCTTTTTTCCAGACCGCCGCGTTCGATGGCCTGACAGCCCAACGAACCGGCATTCGCATTTGGCGAAATCCAATCATACCTTCTGCTACTTTTCGGTATCCTCGCCTCAAATTCAACTCCACACTTGAGACATTTCACCGAGGAAACTCGCCTTTTTTTACTTTTTGCGCACATGCTCCCCGCTTTCCCCCTTTTCCTGGAAGTACAAACCCTATTTCCTGCGAATTAATAAACAAATGGAAGCTCTTCCCATGCATAATATTTCTTGTTTCACTTCCGTTGCTTTCTTTCGTTTTCCTTGGTTCTTGACTAATAGTAAGGATGAGAGAAGAATGAAGTCCTTTTCAAGGTTTTTTTGTTCTGGAGGATTCGCGGATTATGACTCAATTCAATACTCTATTTGGGCTTTTTTATAGAGTTTTGACACTGCGTTCCTTATATATCTTAAAATGATTAACACTATCATGTTCGTTGTAGGTGTATTGCTTTTTTGTTGACATTTATACTATATACGAGTATCTTTGAAAGCTAATAATTCTCAATAAGTGGAAATATAATTAGTGCAGAAACATGATATTGCTTTTTCCATTATTGGAGATATGGGCAGTTGTCCAAACCCTTACGATTTTCCTCAAAGAGATTTTGACAAAAATATAAAATAGAGACACCTCTGACCTTTTATATACTGCGTCTTTAGATGACAACAATTATATTCCTACTCTTGTGCAACTCTTCATTTGATGCTACAGGCTAATGCGATTTAAAAAATGTGTAAATCTTAGGTTATTGATGTATTTTCAAAATAAGTAAACCAGTGGAAAGTTAGGTTTTTTTTTAAATTGTTAGACAGCTAATAATAATAATTTTTAATTTTTTTAAACAATTATTTCTTCATGTTTTCTATTTCATAATTCGAACATTTCAAACGAATGTCAGAATGACAGGTTATAAATTAGGCATTTCCAATCGCCAGCTAACTTCGCTTCGTCGAGTTCTGTGGGAGAAACAGCGGCACCAAATGCATGGGACCAAAATTTATTTTTGTAATATCTTCTTCATAAATAATAATTATTATAATTTTATTATTTCATTAGATAGTTCTTGAAAATAAAAAATGATTTCCAAATATATTGATAAAGGAAAAATTAGTTTTTACGAAGATATTAACAAAAAAGGGTTTAAGTGAAAATACCTAATTTTCACTTAACCACCAGTTAACTTCACTTCGTTGAGTACTGAGGGTGAAACAATGGACCACATGCATGGGATTTGATCGATTTTGGCCCTATTTTGTTAATATCTTCGTAAAAACTATTTGTTTCTATATAAGTGTATGTGACAAATAGTTTTTATTTTTTAAGAACTATAATGAAATAATAAAATTATAATAATTATTATTCATTACTAAGATATTACAAAAATGTTTTTTCTCATGCATTTGGTCCACCGTGTCCCCCCTCAGTACTCAACGAACTGAAGTTAGCTAGTGGTTGAAGTGAAAATACCTAATTCCCAACAAACATCAAACTTCACACGTTCAAATTTCTCATTTCTTTACACATGGAGAATAGACATAAGGAGCCCAAAGTCCTGTACATTGACTTCACCAAAAACGAGCATTTTTCTGTCGGATGTAGAAACAATAACGCATCGAAATGCTAGATCTTCTCGAGCGCGGCGCTAGTGTGGTACGCGTAGCGATGACTGCCGTTATGGTCCATGTAAATATAACCTGATTTAATCTCAAGGTACAAACAAAAATAGAAACTCGGTTATGAATATAATGTAACTAAATTCCAAAGGAAACCTTTAGTGAATTTTAAACTGGTGAAAACTCCCATATTTATAAAATACATTAATTCTGATTTTTACGTTGAAATCTAAAAATGTTAATTATTCTCTATTCAAATCTTTATACCTGCGAGGGTTATAGTAATTCGTTAGCGCAATAATTCAAAAGTAC
>CAKNWT010201270.1:0-11625 GCA_932066315.1 Andricus coriarius | reverse complement strand
TAAATAATATACATTGTCATTTTCTTATTTCCTAAAAGCAAAACTTCAATTCATTGGAAAAAGCTATAGTTGCTATTGGGAGGGAAATACCAATCTAAATATGTATATTATTTACTCTCTCAGAAAGAAAATATATATTATACTTGTTTTTATTAAAAAATTAATTTCCTAACACAAATTTTTTGTCAATACTTAAGGCAATAAAATATTCAGATATGACCGGCATTGTTCGATGTTGTGGAAATGAGGTTAGGAATCACCATATATGTAACTATATCACAGTAAAATAGAGGAAATAATACTTAAATAAAATTGTGGGGTTTTATCGGCGAAGCCCCAATTCGTCAGCACGTCACAGGTTTTCTTATTCATAATTACCACTTTTAACTGATAAAAATAAACCAAACGTACAGGAGTATCCCTGAATCACATGTCGCAGGCGTGTAGCTAAGTAGCGGTTTCGAGTGTTAAAATAATTTCTTTGATTTAAAGAAATAGTTTCTTTGATTTAAAGTACTGAACTCAAATATATTACTTTTTTCATTTCCGTCTGAAATTTCTTTGAATCAAACAAATATTTATTTAGATTGAAGAAAACCTATTACAGAAATAATTTCTTTAAACCAAAAAATACGAACTACATCATTTTTTAAGATCAAATAAATGTTTCTTTATTTTAAATGTATTTTTGGGTCAATTGAAAAAAAATATGGTAAAGAAACGATTTCTTTAGTTGAAGACAAATTTTTTTCTGAGTGATTATAGTTTTTTTTTTGTTCTAAGCAATTTTCTAGATTTTTAAAAAATGTCCAGGAATTTCACAAGATTTTTAATATTTTAGCGTATTTTAAAAGATTTCAAGGAATTTTGAATTGATTTCAATAACTGGCAGGGATTTCAAGGGGTTTCAAATATTTTAAAGTATTTTAAAAGATTTCAAGGCCTTTTCACGAAATTAAAAAAATGTCAAGGAATTTCCAAGGATTTAAAGAGATTAAAACAATTTTTCATGAGGTCGTAGAGAATTTCATAGAATTTCGGAAGATATGGACCGATTTTATAGGACCTATAAAGTTTTACAATATTTTTAAAGACTCCAAGGGATTTTTTATTAAATGTTTGAGGAATTCAATGATTTTAAGATGTTTTAAAATCTCTCAAGGTATTTTTTATCACATTTTTAAAAATTTAAGGAAATATCAGATTTCATATAATTTCACGCGATTTTATAATATTTTCATGAATTTTAAAGAACTTATTCGCAAGAAGAGGATTTCAAAGATTTGAAGAGATTTTGAAATATTTTTTGCAACTCACACGAATTCATTTGGAATTCACACTGATTCTTTTAAATTCTCTTGTATTTTTTTAATTCACTTGAATTCTTCTAAATTCACTCAATTCATTTTTTTTCTTCTATTTTTTAGTTTTTGTTTAATAATCCTGTTGCATTTTATACTCACCTTAAATTCTCAGGCATTGCATCACATTCTTTATAAATTTACTTGAATTTTTCTAAACTCATTTCAAACTTATTAAATTTGATGAATTTTTTCATATTCTTGAATTGTTTTAAAACCACTTGATTTTTTCAATTCACCTTGAATCTTTGTGATTCATTTAGTTAGAAATTACTCACTTTTGGTCACTTTTTTGTTTAAAATGTTCTATATTTCTATATATTTTTATTTATTTATTCATTATATTTTTATAGTTCTATCTTATAATATTATAAGATGAGAATTTTAGTCTTTAAACATGAATGTTCAAGGAAAATAGAAAATTAGTCAGGGAAAAATTAGGAAAAAAATCAGGGAATTTTAAAAATTAAGTTTTGCGGCTACCCTGAATAATTAAATAACTAAGACTCCCTTTCAATTAGGTAATACCAGCAAAGCCAGGGGCTTCCGCAAAGGCGGTGAATATATGGAATAAACAAATTATATCAAAGTCAAGAGAAGCCACAACAATTTGGTACACGCGACATGCTCTTGGCGATTCATATTATGCAGGATATAGTGGATCAGTCTGCGATATTCGCCAGTCATGCGGAATCGTTGAAGATCTAGGATTTACGTCCGTTTATATTACAAGTCATGCTATAGGTCACATGTAAATATCTAAACGAATTTTTACTTTCTGTAGACATTTAATTATTAAACGATTTATCAATTGTTTATAAAAATGAGTATAGGGCTCGTTCGAAAAATAGGTCACGCAATTATTAACACTTTTTTCACCCCTTCCCTTCTCCGTCACAGATCATCATACAAAGTTTGAAGCCTCCAGGGTGACATTAAAAATACGAACACCCTACCCCCCCTTTTTTTTAAGTCAAAATTTTTTCTAAAATGATAAAACAAAACATACAAACATAATATTTTAACAGATTTCACAGCCCAAAATGCTCTCAAAATAGGGGAATAAATTCTTTAAAATAAAATTAATGTATAGTCACCATATTGAATTCAATATAAAACAATTATTGCATTTTTAACAAAACAGTCAAATTTTCAACAAAATAATTAAATTTTTGACTGAAATGGTGCATTTACTGTATTTATGTTAGGGGCCATTCACAAAATACGTGATACATTTTTCACGAACATTCAACCCCCCCCCCCCCCCCTTGTGCGATGCTTTGTCCATTGTTCTTAACATGGAGAATACATTAATAGACCCCTACCCTCCCCTGAACGTATCACGTATTTTTGAATGACCCCTTACTTTGTCGACCAGGGTAATAAACTAATTAATTTCTTATGTTAAACTTGGCCAGTAATCGGCCAAATTTAGCATAAGAAATTAATTAAAATAATAAATCTTGAACAAAACAAAAAAATTCATATTTAACAAAGAAGTTCAAAATTTCAACCAAGTAGTTGAATTTTCAATAGAAAAGATTAATTCTAAACAAAAAATATTATAGTTGATATTTAAAAGAAAAAATTTAATTTTAAATCAAAAACAGTCAACCCGAAAATATGGATTTTCATCCAAAAAGTTAATTTTCAATCCGTATAATTAATTTTCAATCAAATAGTTTAAATTTCAAACAAAACATTCAATTTCTGACAAAAAAAGACGAATTTTCAACAAAATAGATAAATTTTCAAAAATACACATGAATTTTCAATCAAAAAGGTAAACTTTCAACCAAGAAGATTAATTTTCAACCATCCAATGGGCACGAAATTTAAGAACGTAAATAGAATGTCCTAAATACGTTCCTTAGACGTACAAGTCAAAAGACGTTATTTGAACGTTTCAAAAACTGTCCAGTCAGACCAAATAATGTATTGAAAACGTGTCATGTTCCAAATACGTCCTAAAAACGTCTCTGGAACGTTATTTGGACTGACTTAGGACGTTTTTGAGCCGTTTCAATGACGTTCTTTAACGTTTGTGCTTTTGGGTAAACAGTTGAATTTTCAACAAACGAAAAAATTTGTTTTAGACCAAAAAGTTGCATTGACAAGTAAATAGTACAACTTTCAAGCAAAGGAGACGAATTTTTAACCAAATAGTTGAATTTCCAATCTTCAAAGAAAAATTTTCAACCGAACGGTCAAATTTTGTAGAAGGCAGGTGAAGTTTCAACCAAGAAAGATGAATTTGCAAACCCAAAACCTTTTTTTCAATGAATAATAATTGAATTTTCAATCTAACAAGACGAATTTTTTCAAGGCAGTAAAATTTTAGAACATAAACTTCTTAACTATTTAATAAAACGTTTGAATTTTCGATAAATTAATTAAATTTTAAACAAAATAATTGCATTTTTAACCACATAGCTGAATTTTTGACTTACGAAGATGAATTTTCAACCGAATAGTTGAACTTTCAATCAAAAGGGATGAATTTTTAATAAATAATTAAATTTTCTTACCAAATAGTCGGATTTTCAACCAAATGGTCAAATTTGTAAAGAATCTTAAACAAAATAGATTAAAATTCAACCAAAAGTATGTAGTTGCATTTTCAAACAAAAACTATACGTTTTATGGAACACAATTGAATTTTCAACCCAAAAGGAAGAATTTTCAATTCAAAAAGACAAATGTTTAACAAATCAGTTAAATTTTCAACCAAATATTTGTATCTTTAAGACTATTATTACATTTTCAATTAAAATTATGAATCTTCAACAACAAACATATGAACTTTTTAACAAAGAATTTGAACTTTCAACCAAGTAGTTAAATTTATATAAAAAAGATTAATTCTAGACGAAAAATATAATTTAGTTGATATTTAAACTAAAAAGTTCCTTTTCAACAAAAAATTGTGCTCCAGTAACCAAAATTTGACACATATATTTTCCTTCTTCAGCAAACTAATATTTCGACATATTAAATAAAATTTTTATTTCTCAAAGGCCTTCAGTAACCTCTAAAGCTTTTTTGATCGAAAAACGAAAAATGGGTGGTAACTTTTTGTGAACAAGGAATAATTTCAGGAGGCATCTTTAAAAAATTTTTAATTGAAGAAGTTGAGTTTTCGAAATATTACAGTTTTAAATATTTTTTAAGCTATACCACCAGAAATTGTGCTATTAAAACAAATAAATCGCTATTTTTTTACATTTTCGATACATTTTTTTGGATTCAAACAAAATTATGAAATTTTCCCATGCCTTCAGCATCCTCTAAAAATTATTTTATCGGAAAAAAAAAACAAAAATAGATGGCAACTTTTTTTTCTAGATGAGGCAGGGGCTTAAACTTATAATATTGAATGGTGAAATTTGGACATAGTATAATAATATCATACTATGTAAAAATTGAACACGAATAATAAATAAACAATAAATAATTAATAATAAATACAGGTAAAAAATTAATATTGTCAAAGATTTCACAAATATTTCAAAAATTGCACAAAGACTTCAATTATTACCCAAAGATTTCACAGGTTTCGCAAAGATTTCGGATAGATTTAAAAGATTTCACGAAGATTTTACAAAGATTGCAATAATTTTTCCAGAAATTTCATCAATATTTCACAGATTTCAAATATTTCGCAAAGATTTCCGATAGATTCAAAAGATTTCACAAAGACTTCTATTATTTCACAAAGATTTCAGATAGATTTCAAAGATGTCGAAGATTTCGGATATATTTAAAAGATTTCACAAAGACTTTAATCATTTGTCACATATTTCACAAAGATTTCAATAATTTCATAAATATTACCCAATATTTCAAAAATTTCGCAAAGATTGTTAAAGATGTCACAAAGATTTTACAAAGATTTCAAATATTTCGTAAGGATTTTAGATAGATCTCAAATATTTCACAAAGACTTCTATTATTTCACAAAGATTTCAGATAGATTTAAAAGATTGAACAAAGATTTTAATGATTTCGGATAGATTCAAAAGACCTTACAAAGGCTTTAATCATTTCTCAGAGATTTCAATAATTTTACAAATTTTACCGAATAGTTCAAAAATATTTCAAACATTTAGCAAAGAGTTTTAAAGAATTCAAAATGATTTTACAAAGATTTCACAAAGATTTCAATGATTTCCCAAAGATTTAAAATACTTCGCAACGATTTCAGATATATTTCAAAGATTTCCTAATGATTTCACAAAGATTTCGGGTAGATTCAAAAGACTTCACAAAGACTTCAATCATTTATCAAAGATTTAAATAATTTCACAAATATTACCGAATATTTCAAAAATATTTCAAACATCTCGCAAAGATTTTAAAAGAATTCACAAAGATTTCACAAAGCTTTCAATGATTTCCGAAAGATTTCACAAAGATTTAAATAATTTCACAAATATTACCCAATATTTCTAATATTTTGCTAAGATTTCCAAAAAAATTTTAAACATTTCACAAAATTGCAATGATTTCCCGAAGATAACATAAAGATTTCACAAAGATTTTGAATATTTTGCAAAGATTTCGGATAGATTAAAAAGGTTTCACAAGTACTTCTATTATTTTACAAAGACTTCTATTATTTCACAAATATTTCAAATAGATTTCAAAGATTGAACCAAATTTCAAATATTTCGCAAAGCTTTCAGATAAATTTCAAATATTGCACAAAAATTTCAAAGATTTCTCATACATTTAACAGAGTTCACAAAAACTGCAATGGTTTCCCAAAGATTTCAATAATTTCACAAATATTACCAAATATGTCAAAAATATTTAAAATATACACTGAACTGATTTCAGAATGATTTTAATTATTTCACAAAGATTTCAGATATAAGATTTCGGATAGGGTTTAAAGATTTCAATGATTTCCTAAAGATTTAAATAATTTCACAAAAATTTCCAAAGATTTCACAGATTTGACAAAGGTCGCTATGATAGCTCAAAGATTTTATGAAGATTTTACAAAGATTTCAAATATTTCGCAAAGATTTCGAATAGATCTAAAAGATTTCACAAATATTTATATTATTTCACAAAGATTCTATATAGATTTCAAAAGTTGAACAAAGCAAGAAAGAATTGAAAGATTTCCAGTTCCAAGGATCCGATGAATTTAATCATTCGATTTCAGAAGGGGGCAAATCAATACTTTGCCCCTCCCTGGTCGAATTCTAGGGGGGGGGGCATTGTATCACCTTAAAATTTGTACAAATTGAAGATGTTGAGTTTTCTCAACATTACAGTTTTAAATATTTTGAAAGCTATATCAACAAAAATTGTGCTCCTATTAAAAAAATAAATAGCTATTTCTTACTTTTCCATTTTTTTTAATTAAAAAAAAATAACTTAATTCTTCAAATTTGCTTAGCGACCTTTCAAAATTAATTTATCGAAAAAATCACAAATACATGTTCACTCCCTTTAAAAAATCTTAAGGGACCTAATATTTAAAATATCAGGTGGCACACGTAACAATTTTTTTTAAATAAAACAAAAAATGTGTGTTTTTTATGCAGCAAATATTTCAAAAATTGGTTTTTTATTCTCATCCTAACGTATATAGATACTAAAATCAATCATTTTCATTTTTTCAAACATTTCGAAAATTTGTATTCATATTTATATTTTCCATACGTGAAGACACATTCTGCATTACCCCCCGCCCCCCACTCCCAAACAGTTTGACGTAGTTTTTGAACGGCCCTATACGATCATAGAAAGCTGTGTAGCAATCTAGTAACAGAAATATTTGAAATATAAATAGTAAAATTTATCTTACAGCAGCTATTTTTTCAGTTTAGGGTTTACACATGATGGTAGTTCGACGAATCTAAATTATTGTAATCCCGATTTTACAATTATGGGGCCAGTATTAAATGTTCTCAACAATCGTAACGTTTGGTCAGATTGCTCAAAAGAAGAATTCAGGACTTTCAAAAGAAGAGGGTAAAATAATTTGGTTTACGATATAAGATTTTTTTAACCCTTGTGTGCACACCCGTGTACCCGGTTGCCCACCACGGTACATTTTTGCATGTATGTGGGGTAAAAATTAAAATGTCGATACCCGGGTACTCACCATAAAAAAAATTGAACTTTGAGTCGATTATTAATTTCTTATAAAGCTATTTCATTCATTCACGTAAAATTGGTTGAGTGTTAAAAGAATTAATAAGAATGTAATTAATTATTAATTAATTATTCGTTAAATTCTGTGTGCGGCCACTCCACATACAATATTGTGTGTCAGTTTGCAGCGTAACCGTTTCGTTCACGAAGTCCGCTAGAGACAGCCGGTTTTGGTTTTTTGTGTGTTGTAAAGTGTTTTGTGCCTTTGGCACTAATTTTGGATATTTATCGATTTATTGAAATAAACAAAAAGGAAACAATTTCAATTGCATAATTATTTGAAAAATTGAAAAAAAGGGAGTACCCCGGATGTGTAACAACGTGGATAAAGCTGGGTGTGCACTAGGGTGATCCAACATTTTTTTTTCGAATTTTCATGGGGACACCCCAGAAATTTGTTCGAATCCACACAAAAATAAATCATTTTTTTTTTGTTTGAAAAAATATATATACTTAGGGGTGCCGCAAGCCCCATGAAGTTTAACATGTATTTCCCCTAAGAAAAAAATACGTTTTTGTAAATCTTATTCAGAATCCTCAATATGATCTCAATCGAGTTGAAACTCAACATTTCTATTCACAATTAGCCATAGAATACGAATAAATATTACTTTTTAAATATCAACACCATAAGTCTGTTTTATAAGGTCCCAAAGAAACCCCATAAGTGAAAAAATGGACCATTTCATACTGATGATTAGATGTTCACATAAATTGTTTGCACAATTTATTATTGTTTTTAGCAATTTTCTCATAGAATAGAGTTAGAAACACGCGGGTTTTTCACAAATTTTCCATTTGTTATACAATTTTCAATTAGATGGAAGTGATAGTTCATTAATGTTAACATAAGTAATTGTTTAAACAATTTATTATTAATTTTAATAATATTCTCTTAGAAAAATTCTACAAAATTGCAGTTTTAAAAACAAGACTTTTAGTTAAATTTTCAATTAAGACAAGTTACGTAATTAATTAGAGTCACGAAAATTAATTGTTTAAACAATGTATTATCATTATTAATAATATTATATTTGAATAATGGTAGAAAGATGCGGTTTTTTATGAAATTTCTGGCTTTTTGTCCAATTTTCATTTTGGCGTAAAGTAATAATGAATTAAAGTTACCAAAATAATTGTTTAAGCAATTTATAATAATTGTTAATAATATTCTCTTTGCTTAATTTGTAGAATGTTGCGTTTTTTCTGAAATTTTCAACTGTTTGTCTATTTTTCATAAGACGTGACTTGATAATTAATTAGATTGAGTAAAAATAATTGTTTAAACAAATTATTATTGTTTATGACTCTCTTCATCTATATTAATGCCTGATAGTTGCGGTTTTTCGGCAACTTTTGCCTTTCTGTCCTTTTTTCACTTATTGAGGTAATAATTAAAGTTAACAAAAAAGTTGTTTAAACAATTTAATATTGTTTATAACTATCTTTTCTTAGATATGTGCTAGAAAGTGGCGGTTTTTTCTAATATCTTTCACTTTGCTTCGCCTGCTTGATTACTAACAATTAATAAATAAGTATTAGAGAAAACTATATTTTAAATAATCTCTTTCCTTTTTGTGAATATATTTTTCTGAAATAAAACAGCTTTTTTGTTAAGTTAATTAAATTACTACCTCACTAAGTGAAAAAAGGACAGAAAGGTAAAAATTGCCGAAAATTATTTTTACTAAATCTAATTAATTATTAAGTCAGGCCTAATGAAAAATAGACAAACAGTTGAAAATTTCAGAAAAAAACGCAAAATTCTACAAATTAAGCAAAGAGAATATTATTAACAATGATAATAAATTGTTCAAGCAATTATTTTGTTAACTTTAATTCATTATTACTTCACTCCAAATGAAAATTGGACAAAAAGCCAGAAATTTAAGAAAAAAACGCATCTTTCTAGCATTATTCACATATAATATTAATAATAGAAACAAAAAATTGTTTAAACAATTTATTTTCTTGACTCTAGTTAATTATTTACATTATCTTAATTGAAAATTTGACTAGAAGTGCATTTTTTTATTTAAACTGCTATTTTGTAGCATTTTTCTAAGAGAATATTATTAAAATTGATAAAAAATTGTTTAAACAATCACTCCTGTTAACATTGGTGAACTATAACTTTCCTATAAATGAAAATTGGACAAAAAGTGGGAAATTTTTGAAAAACCCGCGTCTTTCTAACTCCATTCTATGACAAAATTGCTAAAAACAATAATAAATTGTTTAAACAATATATGTCAACATCTAATTATCAGTATAAAGTGGTCTTTTATGTGCCAGAAATAAGCTTCATTGAAAAAAACCACAAAAAAAGTCATAATTAGCGCGAAAAATTAATTTTTTAACTTATGGGGTTTCTTTGGGACCCTATAAAACAGACTTATGGTATTGATATTTGAAAAGTAATATTTTATTCGTATTCTACGTTTAATTGTGAATAGAAATGTTTAATTTCAACTAGATTGAGATAAAAAAAAAAAAATCCAATGCATTTTTGGACCACCCTAGTGTGCACACAAGGGTTAAATGATCTTCTTTCAGATTATACAGGTGCATGGAAAGAAAAACAACTGGTATAGTCTTGGATCTTCCACACGATAAAAACGCAGTCGTCTGGACGCTTGATTATCAATGCAGAATTAGTTTTGGAGATGAGTGCGTATCTTCATTTAGAAAATATATTTAAAAAACGTCTGAAGTAACTAAAAATAATAAATAATGTGTATTTTTAGCTATACATTTTGTGCAAAAGCAAATTTCGATCCATGTGAGGAACTATGGTGTAAACTTAGAGGAACTCGGGATTGCAAGACACGGCACCAAAAACCAATGGATGGTACATTTTGTAAAACAAACCATGTAATATATTTTTTTATTCAAACTTTAGTAATGTATAAATTCGTTAAACTATACTTATTGTTAGTTTTTAATGGTAATTTTCTTAATATTATTTCAGCATTGTTACAGCGGGCATTGTAATCTACTTCCACGTGAAAATCCGTAAGTTAAACTTACATTGAATTTGTAGTGAGGATGACACAATAAAAGTATTTATATAAAAACGTTTAGAAGAATTGTCTTTAAACATAAACATTCTGGTTAGGAATTAAACATTCACAAATAAATGTTACACGCAAATCCAGTCAGCATAAACATTTGATAACTAATAACGAATTTAAGACTCTAGAAACTTAATCGAGGCTCAAATTGCGGAAAAAAGATCAGCACCAATTTATTCAAAAACCTGTTTCGAATCTAAAAAAGATTCATTCTCTGAATCCTTAGTACTTTCAACCGCTTCTTTCCATACTGTTGAAATTTTTTAAGAAGAACAACGTTTTTCAATACTAACTATTTTGTTGACTATTCTTAAGTAAAGCATCAATTTCTTTAACCATTGCGTTGACTTTGATACCGACTCTTATAAAAGGAGATCTGATATCAAATCCCGCAAACTGCATGAATTGCCAAACGTTTTTTGCCTTGTCAGGGTACGTACAGTTGAAAACATAAAACGCTTTTAATGTTAAGCTTACCGCATCTAAGAATGAGTTAGTTTCATACCACACGTCGTGAATAATAACGTAGGTCTTCCGAACATTGTCTATTGCCCCAATAACTAAAATAACTGGGTGCAGGGTCAACTTTTCAGAGAGCAAGATTTTCTTCAAATTTTGTAAAGATGCGTCATCTTCGTCATCAATCTGAAAAAGAAAAAAATCTTTACATGCGCGGCTTGGAAGAATTTGGGACGAAATCTTTACCTAGCGTCCAAGTGTCTGGTTTACTGAGGTATTCAGACCATTCTTTTAAACGCCTGACACGTTTTAGGCAATTAGAAAAAAAACCAACCATAGAGCATTAAAACACGCACTAAATGGCTGACTAACATTTTATTTTCATCTAATTAATTAAGTATACTTTTACAAAATGATAAGAATAATGATTTTTTGTCCGGTATTTCAAAAGTCTAATTTTCAAGCAAAAAAGACGACTTTTTTTACAAAACAGTTGAATTTTCAACCCGAGAATATGAATTTTCTAAACAACAAATTTAACCAAAAAAAAAAAACGAATT
>CAKNWT010201253.1:0-13381 GCA_932066315.1 Andricus coriarius | reverse complement strand
CGTTTTTGAGACTTTGCACTTTTATTCAGATGGTACTGATCCGATACGAGGTGAACATTTACATTTTAAGCTTCTCAAATCAATTTTCAAAGGACAATTTGTATAAATGTAGAAACAATAATCCAAGACTGTCATTTAAATACATTTTGACATTTATAGAGTCCTTATTTTTCAATATGTTATAAAAATTGTACGAGCCTCAAACTTTTTCGTATTTAACATCCAAAGGTTGCAGGAATTTCAATCACCTATAATAGATAAAAACGACGAATAATTTTATTTCGTTCTGTTTGTAAAAGGAACGAACTTCCTTATTTAGTTAAAAGTTCTTTGGTTGTTGGCACTTATTTGTTTTTGATCGCAACCTAGAAGAACAAAAATTACTTTGATACCCAAAGCCAGCCTGTTAACAATTTATTCACCTCCTACCGAATGGCATTTCTCATAAAAATACGTAAAATATATTTTGAATGAAAATCAAGAGAATCAACCATTGTACAGATTTGAAGCCAAAAATTGGACGAAACGAAGGAACCAGTGAAAGAATAGTGTAAGTATTTTAACACCTTAAAAAATGATAATCTGTCAGAGGTAAAAATTGTCATCGTCATGTCAAAAACACATTTTTCCATTTTTGAGTTCAACAATAGCAAGTCATGAAAAGCCTGATTAAAAACCTTGTTTTTAGTATTGTTACTCATGAACAACAATAACATAACTTTTAATTAAAAACCCAGTCACTTTTAGCCATTATTCAGTTCATACTGGTATCCACCTCTTACTGGTTTCCCCTACTTATTTTAGATCATTTCATTGCTTGAATGTTGTAATCCGTGTCTGAATCTTGAACTAAACTGCATTTCAGTAAAATAACGCATCTTTAGTTTTCAGTAAATACAGGCATTTTACCTGATATACCATAAGCCTGCATTTCACTTTCTCTGATGTACTTGATTTTATGATTTTCTATTACAAACACCCTTCCCCGCCTATCACGTAGTGCTTGAACAGGCTGGTCACTTTTTCCATGTCCAACGAGTGTTTCACCCCTGAATAATATATAAACCCTGCCCATTAGTGGTTGCAATCCACTTTGGTTCTTGTAGTAAAAACCCCTCCTGACCGTCATTGTCGTACCAAATGCCCTGGGAGGACCAAGTTGAGGCCTGGATGAAGACTGCGTTTCTCCACCGGTGCAAACTGGAACATCGAAAGAAAGTTATGAGGGGCCATTTGAAAATACGTTACACTGCGAACGGGAAAGAATAATAGGTTCTGTGACGATTTTATTTAATTGATTTTATTTTGCAAGGGAAGAACATAAATACAGACTTTAGACTCATTCCCATATTCCCTTCTTTACTCCTTTTTAACAAATTGCTCTTTTTTCAATAAGAAACTCCATCTATTTTCGTTGAATGTCAATTCCTTTTAATCTAAATGTCTACTATTATATTTTTTGTTCGAAATTTATCTCTTTAGGTTAAAAATTCTACCACACTCGGACTCTGATTTTAGCAAATCCGATTTGTAGGTTCGGAGAATTGACGCTGCGCAGCGGTTACGGATGAGTGGAACTGCAGGAGGATGTGCCGTTCTCACTGATGCGTGAAGAAACAGTATCGTAGTGATAAAGCGCTTTACTCTATCGGTCTAGCTGAATAACAGCGTTACATTGCGTCAGTTCCCTCTCAGTGTTCATACGGTCCTGATGTTTACGTTCGAAGAACCCGCGAAGGAGTCGAAGGTTAAAACCAAAACCGTACTTAAATTGGAGTCCGAGTGTATTTTGTTGAAGGTTTTAATTTTTTGTTGAAAGTTTATTGTTTTTACTCAAAAATTCAACTATAAGAATGCATCTTTTTTGGTAAAAAATTCAACTACTTGTTTGAAAGTTGCAGCACTTTGTTAAACAGTTATTTCCTTTTTTTGGGATTTCACTATTTTGTTGACGATTCATTTTTTGAAGTTTAATTTTTTAAATTAAAACATAACTTTTCAATTTTTTGTTCAAAATTGATCGCTTCACATTGAAAATTCAAATTTTAAGTTTTTAATTGACAATTAATCTCTTTTGTTTGAAAATTAAGCTACTTGATTAAAAGTACTTTGTTAAAAATTAATTTTTTTCTAGATTTCACGATTTTTGTAAGAAAAAATTTTTTGTTGAATGTTAAGTCTTTAAATTAAACTTCACCTATTAAATTTGTTGTCGAAAATTTCTCATTTTTGGTTGAAAATGCAATTACGATGAAACCTGGATTTAGTGTCGGCTTTGGGACTGACGTTGACCATAAATCCAGAATCTCCGAACGTAAACATTCAGGGGCGTATGAACCGTGTTTCGTGGATTTTACTGCGTGGTAAAAAATATTTTGAAAATTGGTTTTTTAATACGGAGATAAGGGTAAACTGAATATTTAACGGAAATGAGGAAGAAAGTTTGCTATTACACGTTAAAATAAATTCTATTCCTGCTTACGTACTCAAAACGTTTTCGGGCCGTTGAGAATCTCGTTTAAAATTAGAGCTTTGTCTTGAATAATTGGACCAGATACTCCACCTCTCACTTGACTAAACCATTCGAAGACAGCAGGATCCAAAAGCACATCACTTTTTTGTAACTATGTATGCATAATCAAAACACTTCGCAAAAAAAACGCTTCAAGTGGGAAGCACGCACTTTTGAGTTTAGTTCATAATGCATGCGACGCAGTTTCATCACCCGACATATGAAGAAGTTATTTAACAGAAAATCTCTTACGTATATAAGTATTAGATTAACCGTGCACGAAAAACACAGATTTAACCATTCTGACGTCAACACTTGACATTTGGAGGCTATAAAACACTACAGTGGGACCCCGTTGCTTGAATTCGATTGGACCTCTCTTTCTACCATGTGAGATAAACAGAGACGATCCGATTGTGTTCCCATGAGAGGTCACACTTTTTGTTTTGCAACGATCATACTCTCTCTTTCTCTCTATCCAATACTTTTTATTCAGCTTTGTTTTATTTGTCGATTCGTAGAGCCCATCGGGTAGCTACGACAGCGCCACCAATTGAGAAGAAATTTGAATTTCAATTAAATAATAACAAGAACCAGTGCTGTTTTTAGTTTTTTGATAGGCCTAATACTTTGTTTTTAATTCAAGGTACAAATTTCAAATCTATATGCATAGCTAACTTCTGGGTCGTAAATGTTACAGTAAATAATTAATTAAAACCTAAGTATAATATTTTTGATTAAAATTAATTGATATCTACTGTTCTTTTTCATTAATATTGCTCTAATAACATCGAGATAATACTTCGCGAAGTATATTTGCGTATCAGGTGGCGCTGCTGTCAAGGTTAAAGAGGTGCATTGCTACAGTTGGCTTGAGGTATCGGAGACCCACTGTTGGTTGGCGCAAGCTCGCCATCCTGCTTCGAGTGAACTCACGCAACGTCATGACGCAGTTACACAGGTAGGCTGTTAGGGTAGAGCGTCTTACCGCAGCGCTCCTATTTTGTCACGCCTCAGAAAACACCGCATATTCCCCGCAGCTCTTCTCACCCATACACGCGGCGCGAAGTCAATTCTCGGAAACACTATATCGAGGATCACTAAATCCAGGTTTCACTGTACTAAATTTTTAATTGAGAATTTATCTAGTCTAGTTGAAAAATAAAGTGCTCAGTAGAAAGTTAAAGTACTTTATTAAAAATTCATTTCATTGGCTTAAGATATCACTATTTTGTTGATTTTTTTGTTTTTTTTCTTCGTTAAGAATTCAACTTTTAAATTTTTATTTGAGAATTCATCTTTTTCGGTTGAAAATTTCACTATTTTCTTGAAATTTTGTTGTTGTCGGAAGTTAATTTTCTTAACCGTAAATCCAACTATCCCACTTTCGGTGTTAAATTGATCGTTTTTAATTTAAAATAAAGCTAATTGTTTAGTATTGATTTATGCATTGTTTGGTTAACTCATCATTTTTTGTACAAAATTTATATTTCTGATTGAAACTTCAACTACATGGTTGAAACTTTAATTACTTGGTCGAGAGTTGAACTATTTTGTTAAAAATTCATTTTATTAGTTGAAGACCCATATTTTTTGTTGAAAATTAAACTATTTTTTTAAAAGACAGTTTTTTATTTTTTGAATGGAAATCAATTTTTTTATAAACAAATTGAACTGTTCGATTTTTTATTGGAAATGAATCGTTTTAGGTCACGCTCGTATACAAAGGTCCGGGGGCTCTCGTGGTGGGGGAAGTTCCCTTAATGAAGCTTTCGATTATTTCACAAAGTTGCCACTTCTGGTAGTGGCGTAATAGTAGAGTAAGGAAATTATCGGTTTAATTTGAAATTCTAATTTCAAGAAGTCAATTTAATCCAGATGAATTCAATAATTTGAATAATAAGGATGCATTTTTATATTAGTGAAAATCATAAACACATATTGATGCTATTATTATATGATTCAAAGGAGATTTGTTGTCACAAAATGCCTGCTGATTTCTCGGGATTATCGAATTTTCTCGGTTTGGCAATATTTCGCAAGCGAGGGTATTGTAACGGATCACGATGAATAAATTGCTCTTCGCTATCACAATTTACACTCTCTCTGATAATATCGTTCTCCGGAAAATGAAATTCGCAAATACGTGCCTTTGAACGAAAAAAATTCACGCCGAGGACACACGATTCCCATTCTCTCCGGACAACAAGATCACTCGGCACTTTAAAAGTTGATCTCTTGCCTTTTAACTTTTAACTATTTTTTTTTGCACTTTGGTACGACACAAACACACGGTATTTTCGCATTTATTTTATTTAAATATAACAGATATTACATAGCAACCACTTCACGATTCGGTTCGTTGAGACCAGTTGAGACTTTGAGGTTAGAAAACGTGTTCACCTTTTCAAACCCTATACTACTCGAAACATACTACGAGAATCCCGGACCTGTATATACGACCGTGTTTTTAGTTAAAAATTGAAATTGAAATAACCCGGAAATTAAAATTCATACATCCGGGTTCAAAATTCCAGATTGAAATTTTTTTCTCCTGAATAAAAGATCTTTTTTGGTTGAAAATTCATCTCTTTTGATAGGAGTTTGATCTTTTTTCGTTGAAAGTGCAACTTTTTGGTTAAAAGTTATTCTGTATGGATGAGGATTTAACTGTTTTTTTTTCATTTTTTAAAGTTTAACTATTTTATTGAAAGTCTAATTATTTTGTTAAAAATTCATCATTCTTTTTCGAAAGTTCAACTAATTGGTTGTCGATGTAACGTTTTCGTGAATAATCACCCTATTTCCCCTGTTTTGAGAGTATTTTCGGCGGTAAGGCCTGTTAAAATATTATGTTTGTATATATTGCGTTTTATTTTAGGCGGTTATCAAGTAAAATCGGAAAAAACGCCGATTCAAAACAAGGGAGGCGAAAAAAGTTTTAAAATAGCGTGACGTCATTTTTGAGCGGCCTCAACGTACTTTCGAGGTATTGCCTAACTTTATTGATTCGTGAAAAAAAGCTTATCTCCAGTTTCCAGTGTAATAGCTTAAGAAAAAAAATACCAAACATGGATTTTAACCTACTTCTAAATCGAAATGGATATTAATCTTCTCCACACACATAATTTAGGTCAAAATATTTAGTTTAATGCAATAAAACGCATTTTTAAAATTTAGTACTTACGCCCTTTGCCCGGGACCTTTTATAAATTTAAAACACAGGAATTTCAGAAGATATTTTTGATCTTAAGTTGAATGAGAATGTTTCAAACAATTGGAAACTACATATAAAGTTGTGAATTTGGTTTTGATAATATTTTATATTTACCAATATAATTAACGAGCACCGCTAAAGCGAAGACTAGAGTACCAACGATCCTCATTTTTTTCAGTCTCGAAGAACCTGACCAAAGTAGCGATTCGTGTTTGTAATGTTACTGAAGAATACTTTACGAAATATTTCAGTATGTTCAGTACATATCGTATATCTTTTTTCTATATGACACCATTTCATCAATCCGTTTTCCTCTTTGAAGGCATACAAATGGTACAGATTCTCATGATATATACCTGCAATTAAGAGAATCGTAAATGTCTTGTTTGTTATGCTGCGTTACTTCAGTTTAATTTTTATACGTCTGGCAAAGTCAAGAATATTGATACAGATTGACGTGCAACCTTGTTCAAATTCGTAATATTTTTTTTATCTCAAAAACTCATAAATAATAAACCTGTTTTAAACGCAGTAATTTTGAAACCTTCAACATATAAATATTAATTTATGAACTCGTAATGTTATTTTTTGGTGATATAATGTTAACTTAAAAAAAATGTATTATTTTCTGAAACTATATAAATTAAATAAATTAATTTGCAATGTTTCTAAAAAACCTTCTAGGGATAGTAGATGTGATTTAGCTGGCCATTTTTTTCTAATAGTAGATGCTCAGACACTACGAAAAACAGAGTACTATATTTTTTTAATTAGAACCTTAAGTGAACATTTTTGGGAATTTTATTTTTTTTTGTCAATTTTAATTTTATTTTCAAACCTGCATAAACAGACCACTTGTCACTTGACCCAACCCCGCTTCTGAGATGAAATGAAAATTATTGATTTTGTCAAATCAAAATTGACTTTTCTTTAATATAATAATTTATATGTGTATTGTGTATATATTAATAAATTTATTTTAAAATTACCAAAAATTTCATGAAATATGAATTGTTTTTGTTTAAAAACCATCAATTATAGAAAAAAATATTGAATGCAAAATAGTTCTAGTTTTTCAAGATCTTCCAGCCTGTAACAGAAGTGCACTTTCGTGAAAACTCTTGTCACTCTTAATATATTGACTACATGACGAAAATTGTATTAGAAAAAATGTGTAATTTATTGAGATATAAATTCTTTGTATACAAAGTATTTCTCTGAAATTCATACTTTTTAAGCTATAGTTCGTTTTTTTACTGAAATCTTGAAAAATTAGCGCGATTTTCGTTTTCGATCAACTTTTTCGGATAATTATGGTTTCACTAAGAAATGTTGTACACAAAAAAGTTTTATTTTTATGAAATACACAATGTCTCTGTGGAATATTTTTATACAGAAGCAATATTTTTTAATATAAATCACAAAAACCTTAAAAACAGAGGTAGTTTCGAAAATTCACTGTACCCCAGAAATTAAAATCCACAGAAAAGCATATGGGGATTTTTTGTACAGGTTATATTTGATAAAAAGTAACTTTTTAATTATTTCTCGGAAATTTTAATGTAGTACACTAAACCTTGTACCTTTGTACAAAATCGAAATTTCTGCACTTGAGAATGAGAAATTAGCAGCTCTTTTAAGTTTGGTGAAATTTACTGAATTTGTAAACAAGATGATGGCCTTATTTTTTCAGTTTTTGACATACATCTATGATAAATAATTTACTTAAAACTCCTGGCTGTAATAAATACATTCAGTCATTGAACTTTAAAATTTGTTATTAATTGCAATTTTTATGCAGGTTTGAAAATAAAAGTAAAATTGACGAAATAATCAGATTTCAAAAGAACATTCACCTTAAGTTCTGATTCGAAAAATCTAATACGTGGTTTTTGGGAATTATAGAAAATAATTTCCAGATAATTCGCTTACATAGTCCTGCAAGATGTTGGCTGTAATATTTACAAATCTTTGGAATGATCCATATATATTAGAGCAGATCAGTATTCAGCTTTAAAGTATCTCAAAGCGTTAAAAATTGAATAAATCCTTAATTAAAAAAAAAAAAATTGCAAAATCTTAACAGAGGTGAATAAAAATATCGGGTAAGGAATACGAAGGTTGATAATTTCATTTCAGAGATAAATTTACCCTTAAATTCGGCAAAACTTACCCCATAAGACACTATAATGTAATTTGTAACTTTCTTTGCTGAAATTTATGAAATTGAAATTAAAATTTCAAGCGTTCATTATATAACCATTTTTACCATACAAGTGTGGAAATAATGCCCTTCAAGTAAACATTTTTCTTTTTCTCACACATGATAATTCAGTAGAAGTACATTTTCTTTCTAACAAACTTTTTATTTTGATGTAAAAATAAATAATTAGATACAGTTGATTATTCATATTAAACTTTAGTTGCTAACTTTATGAGTTTTTCATTGAAATTTAAGGTTAACTCAGCATTAAAGTTTAGACTGACAGAATAAAAACTGGTTTCCATGATATTGAATAACATTCAAATCATGCAATCGTATAAATCGGACGAAAAATTTATATTTTAAGAAAAGCATTGTTCATATTTATACGTACAAAAATTCTTATATAAATTGCTTGCAAACCAAGAAAATCTTTCGATATCCATCATAGCAGTCAAAAGGAAGCCCCGTGGTAACTGGCGACTTAAATATTTATAAACTGGCTATGATTTCAGGTTTTTCGTTCATAGAAAATTAAAAATAATACTATAAACAGCATTTTTCTCCCAAAGTATGTGACGATAACCTCTTTATTATATATTCAGCAAGAAATTAGTGAAACGTGCCTGATGACCAGTTAATGGCCGATCACTGGTTCCACTACTCTATATTCAATCATAAAAATAAATGAACTTATAATTTAACAAAATTAAATTATTGTGTATTGCAAGGATTCTGTACAAAGTGTATCCGCTCTGAAAAGTTCGGTTCTTAGTCAAATCTTTGAAAAATAATAAGTAATAAAAATAAAATTTTTTGATTTAATATTGATTATCCACGTGAATGGTTTTCTCTTTGTGAAACTATGTATTCAATTTTTTTTTTATCTCTGTTGGTCTTGAAATACAATTTTTAATTTTTCTGATTATCAAGAAACAACTTCGAATGATTGGTCGCATTTTGTTTAATGTTTCTTCAAATAGTTTCATGTCAAAGAAAGGTAAACATTACGAACGAACTGTTTTATTATTTTGTCATGGTATCTCAAATATGTTAACCTTTATCTTTCCCCGAGGTTATTTAAAATGTATAGAAAATTAGGTATTTATATTCCATATTAAAATTAAATATCATGCAGCAGATTAGGAAGTCTTTTTTACATGCATGCAATTATAGTAAAAGTAATTAATTGAATAATTGAATTGAAAACAAAATAAGCATTCGAATGTCATCGCTTCTGATAAAAAAATTTGAGCAGATAAAACCATTTTAACGATGAATAGTACATTTCATCGTTCAACATTTTAATATGAAAGTCATCATGATTCGCGAGGAAAAAACTCATTTATTGAAATAATTGTATTTAATCAATTCCTGTTTTTTCCTCTTTAAAGGCATACATATTTCACATATTTGAATTATATGTACAATTCAGAGAATCGTAAATCGTCCGTTTTATTTTCTCCACGAATATTAATATTCAAACAACTTTCGAAAAAATAAAAAGAAGTTATTATACAATAATATTTAACTTTACTATAGTAACTAATTTCAATTTTTTGAATAGTCAACCCAATTTGATTATCAAAATGTTTCTGCATTATACAGATCCACATTTATCTAAAAATGTAAATAAGCAATTCAGACAGCCTCAAAGAAACGTGAATATTTTCTTAAAAATAAACTTTTAAAATTTTGCGAAATGTATATGAAAGGTAATCTGAAAAGGGATTTGGTCCGATTCTGACACGTTATTGTACAATTCTGAATAAATAGTCTGTAAAAAGCCGAAAAATATGGGGCTTTTCATATAAATTCCAAGTTTCAAGGGATTTTCAGAGAAATTTAGGGAAGGAATGTAATTTTTATTGTTCGCGAGGTTTTGTAAATAATTTTTACAGATTTGCAATTATTTACAAAATTTCAAAGGAATTTAAAGCGGGTTAAGAGATTTTAAGAGATTTCTAAGGTTTTTAAGAGATTTTAAGGATTTAAATAAACTTAATAATATTTGCAAAGGCATCAAAGGATTTCAAGAAAATTTGAAGCAATTTCAGAAATATCAAGAGAATTCACAGATTTTTGCTGTGAGAAGTTTATTTGTGCAGAATCGCTATTTTTTGTAGCTTCATATGAAATTATTAGTGGTCTCAAATAAATCATTATATGTAGAGAATCTTAGGGAAGGAATTTAATTTTTATTGTTTCCCATGTACTTTCAATAATTTTTGGGTATATCCTATTCGAACACGCAATGGGATATCCCGGTATATCCCATTGCTGTGAGGAAACATAAATAAAAAATAAGAATATTAGAAAAAATTATAGACGTGTTTCATAATAATATATATTTACCAATATAATTGACAAGAACCGCTGCGCTAGAGCGAATACGAGAGTACCAATGACCCTTATTTTTTCCGTTCTTGAAGAATCTGATGAAAGTAGCAATTCGTGTTTGTATTGTAATTGAAGAATGCTCTAAAAAATTCGAAGTTCTCATCATAATGAAAAGGTATTTTTTCTTTAAAAGAAATAATATCATAGTTGTAGCATTTTCAAAATAAAAAAAAACGAAAATGAACATTTAAAGGCAAACAACGCACGAAATTAAAGAAATTCGAGAAAAGAAAAACGTTGCTTTTTGATAGCCCTACAAAGATTATCGTAACAAGTTTTAGAGTTTTATTGAAAAATCGAATATATAAATTATTTGACCAACAGTTCTCCTTTTAATCACCAAACAAAAAAAAAAATAAAAATCAAACATTCGATTTTGCTGTCAAACTGTACAAGATACAAAAAAATATAATTGAAAAGACTTTTGCATCCAAAGAAGATCTATAAATTTGTTATAAGTCGCTTTTTGATTCGACGCGTAGTTCTTGTTATATTCGTGAAAGAACAACATTGAGAATGAAAAAGAAAAAAATTTAGACAAGCGACACAAGCTACGAAAAAAGATAAATAAACAAAAATTGTGCACTCAAAAAACATCTACTTCATTCACTATTTTTTGATAGGACGCTAAGTTTTCGATTTATTCATAAAAAATAACATTAACAACGAAAAAATTAAATTTTTGTAAAAACAACACAAGCCGGAAACATTGATGTTTAGACGCATATTTTTCTCTGATGATCTGTTTTATGTAAGGCAGTGTCTATATGTAAAAAAAATCTGTCCAATTTTACCCAGACATCTGCAGAAATAATGCCTTTTTTTAGGTCTCGCTAATCGTATTGCAAGAATACGGCTATTTGTACAGAAATTTCGGCACACGTAGCCAAGGTCTCTATGCAATTTCTTGTATTTAAGAATTTAGTTAGAAATTGTTTTTCTTATATTCATTTTTGAAAAGAAGGGTTTTAATATTTCTGGGAAAACTAAAATGACTTTTTACTTAAAAGTTAATTTTAAAAGGACATTTGAGAACATTAAAAAAATTACAAATGATATGCTAAACTAACAAACAAGATTCCGGAAGCGTTTAAGGGGATTTTTTTCTAATTTTTAGAAGTACATGCAGAATTACTTTATTTGGAAAAATTATTTATAAAAGAAAATGTGGAAAAATTTAATAGGTTTTTAAGAATGTCGATAAAAATATGGAAGATTTTAATGCAAATTTTAGGAATAATACGAGTGACTCAATTAATTTTCAAAAAAATTAATTTTATAATCTCGAAACCTTTTAAAATACATAATTGTATTTGTATTAAACATTCGTTACTAATGAGACTATGTGTACGCAGTAATCTGTACTACAATATGATACTAGAATCTTTTACGTTGTAAAACCGTTAGATAAATGTTAATAATTTTATTTTTATTTCTAACTTGAAATGCTTTAATGTGCCTTGGTCAAATATCTTTCTATTAGAGCAATATAAATGTAATAAATGTATTAAAAATGTTCGTAAAAAGATGATACTAATATTTTATTGACTCAATTAGCTCTAATTCCATTAAAAGAATTTCACAAGCATTGATTTAGGGAATTGTCACGGAAATTTTTATGAAGGTTGTGACGTGAATAAAGTAAGGAGAAATAGATTAGGTGCGTAAACAATTCTTGTTTTTCTATTTGGAGATGACGTAGAGAATGTTGGGCACTCGCGTTATTTGATTAATATTCGTCAGACATACCCATTTCTATCTTAATTTCAGGTTTTTTAATTATCATAAGATATATTATTTTGGTGATTGTTTAAAAGTTGACGACATTAATTTCTAGTCATTTTCCACTTTTCCACAATGTACCGTCAGACAACTGTTCAAACCTACAAAATAAAACTAGCTGTGAATTCAATCTCGAGTGTTTCCACTTTGTTTGTATTTATGATTATATGGTGCTCATTTCACGAGCAATTTGCTTCTCGTTACTAAATGTATTTGCTTCCTGATAGAGGAAGCATTATTGATTTTTTTAATAATATGCCAAGTTATCTTTCATATTCTTGCATCAACTTTGAATTATGTTAAAAAACTAAGTTTTACTATTAAAAACCCGTATTTTCAAATCTTATGCACTACCATAGCTTCCTTACTCTTCAATAAAATGTATCAATATCATAATTCAATCGATTCGTCTTGAATCAACACAACTTTTCTATTCTCGCATCAACTTTAAATTATGAGAATGAAGTATTTAAACGTTTCCAAAACTATTGCCTATATATAAATACTAGTTAGGTTGACCAGAAAAAAACACTTTTGGTTTTCTTAGGAGCGAAAGGCAAATAACGGTAGTTTAGGCGATTGTAGAAGCCAGTTTTTTTTTATTTAAACAATATTTCGAGGTGCCCCATCGTCTTTGAATGTTGTCATTGCAAAATCTGAAAATTTCAATCAGTGAAGAGTCGATCGTAAAAGTGCAATCTCAGCTCTTTTCATTGATGTGACTTTATAGCAGGAGTAGTTAGCATCCCTTGAATTATTATTACTCACTTTTCTGAAAAAGGAAAATATAACTATAGAAAGCCTTGCCGTGAAAGGGTCTGCTTTATGAGTTTATGGTGTCAAGACCCACTGTGATCGACTTTTATGGCCGAGCTGAGGAGCGCTGCACCCCGGAAATTACTCGTAGACCTGTAAGATCAAAAAAATGTATTCAGATTTGTTTTCATTGTAGCAGGCTTATTTATATTTTTCCCAATCTGCTTTTTCAAAAATGTGATCTTCAACCTTCGAGGAAAATAGTCTTCAAATTTTAGTATAAAATATCAATTATAAGGGCCGTTATTAGGCTGTGGAAACAGTAGAAAACAGTGTAAATAGCACTTTTCAAGCGACCGTAATTAATATTTTTTATGAAATTTTCATTGAAATATGCTTTTATGTGGATTCTGAGGACCTGAAGAACAACATATTCAATTTTGATACAAAAGGACGAATTTTTAACAAAAGAATAACGTTCAACTAAGTAGTTTTTATCTTCAATCTAAAA
>CAKNWT010201240.1:0-10340 GCA_932066315.1 Andricus coriarius | reverse complement strand
TCTTAAATTTAGAAGATTCAGAATTGAAAACTTGACTTTTGATCTAAAAAATCATCACAATTTAGGAATTCTTATTTATATGTCTTTGAAAATTAAAAATTTTTTATTATAAATCTTCAAAATTGTAGAACTTTAAATTGTAAATTGAACTATTAATTGTGCTTAATAGTAAAACTTTCAAATTGAATTAATTAAACAATTAACAATCTGTAATTTCAATGATTTATATTTGAAATTGCATCAATTTGGAAGATTTATAATTGAAAACTCTTTACTTTTGATCTTCAAAGTCATAAAATAATTAAAATTTAGGAATTTTTATTCATATATCCTTTAAATTGTAAATCTTTCAAATCAGAGTTTTTAATTTTTCAAATTTACAATGAAAAATTATGCAAGTTTCAAGTTTCAGAATTGAAAGTCCTGTAATTTTGTTGATTTACATTTGAAATTTCTTCAATTTGGAATATTTAGGATTGACAAGTTGACTTTTAATTTCGAAAATCATGAAAATCATCACGATTACAAAATTTTGATTTATAAACCTTTATAATTGAAGAATCTTAAACTGAAAATCGTTGAAATCGAAGAAATTTCCATTTTAAATCTTCAAAATAATAGAGCCTTAAATTTCAAATCTTTAGAGCCAGAAAAAACGATTTTTAGGAAGGTGTCTATATTCTGTCTATAGTCTATCTGCAGGCACAATAAATTTCGAAAAAATGATCAGATCAGATTGAGCTTTGTCGCACTTTTTAAGGCCTAAAAGAAAAGAAAAAGTTCGTTAGCTAGCTGTTTTTGATAAAAATTCAAAGTGAGAGCATTTTCAACATTTTGAGACCATTTTTATTCAAGATTTGAAAATTCTATGAACGGCTTTTCATAGTACTAGAGAATTCGAACAATTTATCATCACAGCTTTTTTCGATAAGAATAAAATTATCAGGGTTATAGCATTTTCAAATTCTAAAAAAACAAACGAAAATGTAAATTTTAAGCCAAACAACGCACGATATGTAAAAAGGTCCAGAAAAGAGAAACGTTGCGTTTTGAAAGCCCTACACGAGTATCATAAAAACTTTTTCAATTTTCCTGAAAAGCGAAAATTCAAATTTTGACCCCACAACACATAATGAAAAATTCCATTTTTCGGTAAAACAATGCAAGACACGGAAAAAGATGAATTTACCAAAATGGTGCACTTGAAAAAAATCTTCAAATTTGTACTGAATCATTTTTTATAGGACGCGTGGTTTTTGTTTTAATCGTGAAAAATTACATTACAAAATAAAAAAATAAAATTTTTGGACAAACGACACAAGCTACAAAAAAAGTAAATAGACGAAATTTGTTCAACCAAAAAAGAGCTACACGCATTTTTTATTAATCATTTTTTTATAAGACGCGTAGTTTTTGTTTCAATCGTGAAACATGACATTGCAAATAAACAAATAAAATTTTTTGACAAAAAGACACAAGGTAAAATAAAATATTTAATAACAAAATTTCTTTTTAAATTAGACCTGAAAATATGCTTTGAACCTTTTTTTCTCACGAGACACGTGATAATAATGTGTTCGTTAAACACAAAAGAGCTTTAACGAAAGAGAATTCACAATCACTAAATTTCAGTTGTCGATGGTTTGACCATTAATTTTAAAAGTCCTATGCAAAAATTTGGGGGATGTACAATGACCGAGCGCGTAGCGCGAGGCAAACACATTATCGAGCGCGAAGCGCGAGATAAATATATTGTCCTCATATATCGCCGCGCGCGATGAGGATGTACCCACGCAGCGGGCAGATGTTTTAAATTTATTTAAATTTACAATTAAAAATTATGAAAGTTCTAAGTTTCAAACAAACTTGAGGTACTCGCATTTCTCAGGAAGTTTGGCCAGGGAAAAGGAAGGCTGCAGAAAACCACCTCCCTAGTTCAGCCGCTTTTTCGACAATCGAATTTGAAGGCAGACATTCGAATGCACATAATCATCCTCGGCGAAATTAAAGTAGATATATATTTTAATTTGATAATTAGGCAATCAAAATGAGAAACCCGTAATAAGCGCGCATAACGCGCTATTTTTGACAGTAAAATAATGAAGGATATCAGATAGTTCTTTTTGATCTAATCGAAGAATTTTTTCTATTTCTTCTTACTGCCCACTCACTTTCCTTATATCCGAAATTTCTTTATATCAATTAGCCAATTTGGGATTCGGAAACTACCCTAAATTGCTCGGATTATTCGAATTTTTTTATCCAAGTCTAGCCTTGTGAGTCAATCTATAAGAAAAAAGTTTAATAAATATAACTTTTCTTTATTAAAGGGATCTTTACTATTTTTACCAATTAATTTTTCAATGCTCGTAATAATAAAAAATATATCATTTCTATGGTCGTCCTTAGGACGTAAAACTGCATCCCACGTGGGAATAAAATTATTTTACACCTTCATGGATCAGCGCCTGTACATTTTTTCCTTTTTATATCACCATGCATCTTCTCGATAGGATTCTGTATCGATTCGCTATTTCAAGGTTGCTCAGATTATTATAAATTTATTGCTAATTTTAATAAAGCGCCATTATTATATCATATTTAGGAAAACTGCACATTCGGGTGGCCCAAAAAAAAAAGTTTCCATGAGAATAACATGGGGAAAACACATTTTTGCAAATTCCATTCAAAACCTGAAAAGATATAATAAATGATATGCTTAAAGAAGTATATGCTTCAGGAATACGAACCCATAATTAATTTTTAATTTTAACTGTCTAAGCCCCTTTAATGGTGCCTCAAAAACTACCCCATGCAAGTGTAATAAGGATTTTCGGAATATTGCACTGATATTACTTTTTTCTTATTTTTCCATAGATATTCATTAACAAATAAATTACAAGATTTTATGTATTTGTTAATTAATTATCTCGTAAAATCCTGTGGAATTTCTTAAAATCCCTCGGAATTATTAAGCCCTCGAATATAATTGAAATTAAACTTATTTATTGAAGATCTGTTTTAAAAAACCGTTTAAATCCCTTGAAATCTTTAAAATTCCTTGAAATCCTTGGAGACTTTATAAAATTTTTAAATCTTGCAAAATTCCTTGAAATCGTTGGAATGGCTAGAAATCTCTTGAAATTTAATTTAATTTAATTTATTGTTCAAAGTTCACTAGCAATCCCTTGAAATATTTGGAAATCCTACAAAATTCTTTGGAATCCCATAGCATCTTTGAAAAAGGTAAGAATCCTCTAAAATTCCTTGAAATGTTTCAAAATTTCTTGAAATTCTTGGAAATATTTTTAATCTCTTAAAAACCAATTGAATCTTTTAAAATTAGTAAAAATATTTAGGAATTCCATAAAACCCGTTTAAGAGCGTCTAAAACCCCCTGAAATTGTTATGAACTTTGACGAAATCGCTTAAGATCCATGAAAATTCTCGGGAATTTAAGTTAAATTAAACTTAGTCATTGAAATTCTCTAAAAAAAACCGATTAAATACCTATAAATCTTCGAAATCCTTTAATCTTCTGAAATTGCTTGAAATTCCTTACAATCCCTTGAAATCTTCGAAATAACTCTCTTAAGAATCGTTGAAATCTTTTTAAATCAATTAAAATATTTTTTAAACTCTTAAAATCCTTTGAAAAGCCTTAAAATCAGTGGAAGTTCCTAGAAATTTATTGGAATCCTTTGGAATCCCTTAAAAACCTCCTAACATGTTTGGAAATATTTAAAATGTTTCCATCAACTCTTTCAATATTTGAACATTCTTAATTTCTATACTGATTTTCTTATAATGATTTTCTATAATGATTTTTCAAGGATCGCGAAAAAATAATATGAAATTTATCATAGGAAAATTATTATAGACCTATGCTGAAGTTTGTAGATAGAGTGTACGAGATCGTACACCAGATTGCAGGAGGAATTAACCTCTCGGAGGGTTCGTATCTATGCTAAATTTAGATGTCGGTAAATGCTGATAACAGGAATCTTGGATAAAAGAATAATAATTATTGTAGAGAAATCGAATACCTTTAAGTCTCTATTTGTTGAATTATCCATAATGTATTTAATTTTCTTTCCTAAAATATCAATACATTCCATAAGCCTGTCGTAACACTCTGGAACTATAACTTTTATTATTAAAATAAACATTTTTTATTTTTTTACTAAAATAGTATAGAGTAACAAACGTACTTGCAAAATAGTTTTTCCCTTTCTGGTACAATTTTTGTCGCCATTCTAACACCCGTTCCAACCACCTTAAAACTTTGGAATAAAGCAACATTTTAATATAAAAGTTATTGCAAAATTAATTATTAGCCTAAGGAAAGGGATTATTTCATATATTTTGAATGGATTTTTTAAATAATATTTATTTACCTGACGTTCCTGATTATTTTCAACGAATGGAGAGAACATTGCAAAAATTCTCACTGATAATTCATTTGCTTTTGTTGTTGCTAATATATATTTGACCACTCGTTCCAATTTACTTTTTTCCACCTGCTCGCTGCTACAAAATGAGATTGACTGCAATGCAAATTTTGACCAACGTTCGAAAAAGAACGAAAAACTATTTCTTATAATTTAAAGTCAAGTTCGAGATAACAAAGAAATTGTTCGAATTAAATATCTGATTGATAAAGGAACATCCATTAATTACGTAAGGATGATTTTTTTTAAATAGAACCAGATATTTGAAATATTCTTCAAATTTTCTGTATGGATCATATTGAATGTAACTTTTCCTTGAAGTAGACATTGAGAGCCTTTTTGTTTAAATTAATATTTTTATAATATTATCAAAACAGTAAAAATACTAAAATCAATACAAAAATTAAAATTAAAATTTTTTTGACCACCCCTGAAGAATTAATTAACAAAAATTCAATAATGTAAGGATGACTTTTGAAATTTTATACCCGCCCACTATTCATAAGATTCATAAGATTTTTGTCACCCTCTCCCCTTGTTATGCAAGATTCTATATTTTTGATTCAGTATATCAAGAATATTTTAAAACATTCAAAAGTATATCCTTGTATTTTAGAGGGTTTTGTAAGATTTCAAAAGATTTAACGGAATTTAAAAGGATTTCCAAATATTATATAGGATTCTAAGGGATTTTGAGGAATGTTAATGGCTTTTAAAAGACTTCAATATGTTTTAAGGTATCTCAAGAGATTCGGAAAGATTCGCAAGAACTTTAAAGATGTAAATAAATTTGAAAGGGATTTTAAAGATTTCAACGGTTCTCGTAATATTTCGTAATATTTTACCGAATTTTAAGAAGTGTAACCAATTTTATGGGATTTTAATGGGATTTTGAAGATTTTATGGGTTTTAAAAGATTTCACGGAATATGAAAATGTTTTCAGGGATGTTCAGAGGTTATGCAAGATATCCATAAAATTCATAGGATTTCAAGGAATATTTACATCATTACAAAAATAGAAGGGTTTTACAAAATTGTCAAAAACAATTAAAGGAATTTCTAAGGATTTCCAGAGATACCGAAGTATTTTCACGAATATTCAAGGATAGATACCAGGGTTTTTTATTTGGATTTCAAAGATTTAAAGTAATTTGAAGCGACTTTATAAGATTTAAAAACATTTTATAAGATTTCAACGAATCTTAAATGGATTTCAGGGAACGTCATAATATTTTTAAATATTTCATGGAATTTCAAGGATTTTAACCGATTTAACCGAATTGAATGGGATCACCATAGTTTTGAAAGGATTTCAAAGGATTTCCGGGAAGCTCAATTGCTTTAAAGGGATTTTAAGAGATGATTTACGATATCCACTAAATTCGTATGATTTTAAGAAGTATTCAAATCATTATAAAAATTGAAGGGATTTACAAAATTTTAAAAAGGATTGACGAGATTTCAAGGGATTTCAAGAGATACCGAAGTATTTTCACGAATTGTAAAGGATGACAATGTATTTGAATAGGATATTGAAGACTTAAAGGGATTTGAAGGGATTTTATCAGATATCAAAATCAAGGATTTTAAGGAATTATAAAGAGTTTTAACGGTTTTTTAGAAACTTTAAGGTGTTTCGATGATTTCCGGGATTTTTATTTGATTTTGAAGAATTCATCTGATTTCAAGGATTTCAAAAGATTTGATGGAATCTCAAAGAATTCAGGGGATTTTAGAGGATTTCCAGAGATACCGAAGTATTTTCACGAATTTTGAGGGATGACAGGAGATTTTAATAGGATTTCGAAGATTTAAAGGGATTTGAGGAATTTCCGAATATTATAAAGGTTTTTAAGGGGATTCGAGAAATGTATTTTAATATTAAAAATAGGATTTCGAAGAGTTAAAGGGATTTGAGGAATTCCCGTATATTATAAAGGGTTTTAAGGGAATTCGAGGAGTTCATTAAATCTTTTGATATCCTTGAAATCTTTGGAAATCATGGAATTCTAAGAGATTCGGAAAGATTCGCATGGACTTTAAAGATTTCAATTAGGTTTAAAGGGGTTTCAAAGATTTCAAGAAATCTCGTAATATTTCACAGAATTTCAAGAATTTGAACCAATTTCATGGGATTTTTACGGTATTTTGAATATTTCAAGGATATCAAAAGATTTAATGAAATCTGACCAATTATTCAGGGATTTCTACAGTTTTTAAAGGGATTTTAAGTTGTTATGAACTATATCCATAAAATCCATAGGATTTCAAGAAATATTCAAATAATTACAAAAATAGAAGTGATTTACAAAATTTTTAAAAGAATTGACAGAATTTCAGAAGATCTCAAGTGATGCCAAAGTGTTTTCAGGAATTCAGAAGGATATCAGGGTATTTTAATGGGATATTTCAAAGAATTGAAGGGATTTTCAGCGGCTCCACAAGATTTCAAAAGATTTGCAAAGAGTTTAATGTATTTTAAAGGATTTTAACGGTTTCAATAGACTTAAAGGGATTTTGATTATTTCACAGGATTCAAAGGGATTTTAGGAGATAAAAACATTCCAAAGTATATCTACTGATTTTAGAGGACTTCGTAAAATTTCATTGATTTTGAAAGTGATTCCAAGGGATCTCATAATGTTACGAAATATTTCATGGAACTTTGAGGATTTTAACCGATCTTAAGAAAATTTAGGGGATTTTTATGAGATTCTAAAGATTTCAAGTGATTTCAAGAATTTAAAAAGATTTCATTGAAGGATGACAAGGGATTTTAATAGGATTTCGAAGAATTTTAGGGAATTTTAAAGAATTTTAACGGATTTTAAGAGCTTTAAAGGGGCTTCGATGATTTCACGGAATTTAAAAGGATGTTCAGAGATTTGAAAGAATTTCAAAGGATTTCCAGGGGTTTTAGAGGATTTCATATGATTTCAATATATATATATATATAAAAGATGTTTCAAGGATCTCATAATACTTCTAAATACTTCATAGGATTTCAAAGATTTTAACCGATTTTAAGGGATGTTATTGGATTTTTAAGATTTTAAGTGATTTCAAAAGATTTCATGGAATCTCCAAAAATCTTATGGGATTTCTACAGTTTTGAAAACATTTTAAAGGATTTTCAGAGAGTTCGATTATTTTAAAGGGTTTTTAAAAGATTATGTACGATATTCATCAAATTTATAGGAATTCGAGGAATATTCATCTCATTTAAAAAAATGTAAGTAAAGAAAATGTTTTGAGAAGAATAAACGAGATTTCAGAAGATTTTCAAACATTTTAAAGCATTTTGGGGAATTTTAACAGATTTGATCAGATTTAAAGGGGTTTTGATGATTTCACGGACTTTAATGAGATTCCCACAGTTTTTAAAAGATTTCAAAGGCCTTCAAGAGATACCGGAATATTTTCACGAATATTGATCGATTTTAGGGGATTTTAATAGGATTTCCAAGATTTCAAGGGATTTGAACACATTTTTTCCAACAAATTTAGCTTTAAGAATTTTAGGGAATTCTAAGGAATTTTAACGAATTTTAAGAGATTTCGATGATTTACGATGACGGAATTTAAAAGGATTTTCAGAGATTTGAAAGCATTTCAAAGGATTTCCAGGGATTTTGGAGTATTTCGTATGATTTTAATGTCTATAAAAGATGTTTCAAGGGATCTCATAATACTTCTAAATACTCCATAGGATTTCAAGGATTTTAACCGATTTTAAGGGATTTTTATTGGATTTTGAAGATTTTAAGTGATTTCAAGGATTTCAAAACATTCCATAGAATCTCAAAAAATTTTATGGGATTTCCACAGTTTCGAAAGCATTTTAAAGGATTTTCAGCGAGTTTGATTATTTTAAAGGGATTTTAAAAGATTATGTATGATATAGAATTTATAGGATTTCAAGAAATATTCATATCATTTAAAAAAATTTAAGCAGTTTACAAAATTTTGAAACGAATACATGAGATTTAAAGAGAGTTTGATGATTTCACAGAATTTAACAGGAATTTAATTAGATTTCCACAGTTTTGAAAAGATTTCAAAGGCTTTCAAAGGATACCGGAATATTTTCACGAATAATGATCCATTATAGAGGATTTTAATAGAATATTGAAGACTTAAAGGGATTTGAAGGGATTTTATCAGATTTCAAAATCAACTATTTTAAGGAATAATTGTAAGGAATTTTGACGGATGTTAAAAGACTTAAAGGTGTTTCGATGAATTCAGGGATTTTTATTTGATTTTGAAGATTTCATCTGATTTCAAGGATTTCAAAAGATTTTATGGGGTCTCAAAGAATGCAGAGGATATTCCGAATATTCTAAAGGATTTTAAGGGATTTCAAGGAATTTTATTGGCTTTTAAAAGACCTTAATACGTTTTAAGGAATTTCAAGAGATTCGGAAAGATTCAGACGAACTTTGAAGATTTCAATAAATTTTAAAGGGATTTCACGGGTTACAGTCAAACACTGATTGTCCTTTCTGGTTTGAAGAACCAAGAGGTCCTCTATCTTGCTTCCTTTGGACCACCTCAATCTCGCATTTCACCCCCGCTCCGGAAAGGGTGTGCGCCGTTGTATATCGATCGGCATAAATGCGCAGTCGCGGTTGTAGTGAATGAAATCTCTTTACGCCCCCGCTTCAGCCTCGAGTCATTCATGGAACGGTGCCCATGGTCCACCGAAATTCATTTTTTTCACCGCCTCTGCGATCAATCGACGATCCCGCTCAATCGATCAATGGGGGCCCAAAATTAATCCCTTAGCCTTAGCACGACCTCACCCACTCTCACGCGATTCATTATCGCAGATCTCCATATGAAAATGCGCGAAATCAATGTACCGAATTGGCAAGTAACTTTTTCCTAATTTAGGTCACGATCCAGTTGGGGTGTCATTCTGCTGTACACTCTGTCTCTGCAATCTTATGCAACTCTTTGCAAATATTATAGGAAATTCAGTATATTATACTGATCTAAATAATATCATAGGAATTATTTTCTTAAAAATTCACTTTTTGTTTCAAGATTCATTTCTTTGGATGAAAATGTAACTTTTTTTTAAATATTCGTTTCATTCTGGTAGAAAATTAATTTTTTTAACTGGAAATTGAACTATTTCATTTTTGCTTGAAATTTTGTATTTTTTAGTTCAAAAGTCAACTTTTTAGTTAGAAATTTTTCTTTTTTAGGTGAAAATTCATGTACTTTATTGAAAATTTGTCTTTTCTAGTAGAAACTTAATCTTCTAGATTAAAAAATAATTTTTTTTTAAATTCAACTATGTGGTTGAATGTTGAACTATTTTGATGAAAATTTCTTCCTTTCTTTTATTCATCACTTTTGTTGACAATTGATACCCTTGGTGGAAAATGTAACTATTTTGTTGAAAATATGTATTTTTTTGGTTAGGAATTAATATTTTTAACTAACAAATTAACTATTCCGTGTTTGCTTCAAAATTAATTTGTAAAATTCAAAATTGATCTTTGCTTGTTCAAAATTCAACTATTTGGTTGAAAATTCGTCTTTCTTGATAGAAAATTATTCTTCTTGGTTGAAAATTGATTTTTTTGGTTGAAAATCCAACAATTTAATATAAAATTAAACCATTTGCTCAAATATGAACTTTTTTCGTTAAAAACTTGTCTTTTTTTATTAAATTCTACTGTCTTTGATTAAGAATTAAAATCTTTTTTGGTTGAAAATTAAAATCTTTTTTGGTTGAAAATTAAAATATTTTTTGGTTGAAAATTAAACTCTTCAGTTCAAATTTATTTCATTTCTGTTTTACAATTAATTTTGTTAGATGAAAGTTGAACTATTCCATTTTTGGTTAAATTTCCTAATTTTTAGTTAAATAGTCA
>CAKNWT010201217.1:0-10764 GCA_932066315.1 Andricus coriarius | reverse complement strand
AATAAGACGAATTATCTATAAAACAGTTACATTTTTAACACGAAAATATGATTTTTCAAAAAAAAATTTAATTTTCCGGTAAATAGTTAAATATTCTACCAAACTGTTCAATTTTCAAGCTGAAAAGACGAATTATCATCAAAGAAGAATAATTTTCTGATCAAAAAGATGACTTTTTAACAAAATTATTCATTTTTCAACCAAAATGAAAAAATCAAATCTTGACATAATGTGTTTTACAGTTGAAAGAATGGATTTTGTGTGTACAAATAGCAGTGCATGGGTGTCAGTCCCTGGTTATTGTTGCTCAATTCTATTATAAAAATAGTTAGTGCACCAACACAAACAGCTGATGCAGGTAATTTGTTAGAAACGTTTTTTTTTAATAGCAAAGTATCAATTAAATTTCATGAATGTAATTCAATAACTTTTTAAGCTTATAAATTTCTAAAATGTGGTGGAAAGAAATTAATAAACGCTGACAATCCCTATGAAACAATTTTCATCCAGTTATTTCTTTATAAGAAATTTAATATATTTTTAAGCTTTTGTGCTTTACTGTAAGACATTTCTGGATAGTTGCTTTAGCAATTGTAGGCATTTTGGAATAAAATTTTGGCAGCTTGTCGGCGGTGCGCTTGTCGAGCATAAACCAAACCATTGCTCAACACAGTTTCTATCCTGACGCAAACGCGAACGCCCGTTTTTGCGTTCGAAAGGCGTGAGGTTAGACTTTTTGGAAGCGTGTCGGCGATGCGCTTGTCCAGTGTGAACCAAACCATTGCTTAACACAGTTTCTATCCTGATGCAAACGCGAACGCCCGTACGCATTTCGTTTTGCGTTCGAGCATGCATGGGCCTTTAGATCGAAAATCAAAATTGTTTTGATCCTGATGCTCTGTCAGAAATTCCAAAGTTTTCTCCGCTTTCTTCCACACGATGAATTAAATTCCCAGTTGAATCGACACCCAATATTAATTTGTTACTCACTTCGGCAATAATGATGTTTTTTCTCGATGAAGGACTGCACTGCACATTCGATTCCGATCTATTTGAGCAAATCGGAGGAGCAAGTGGCGTCCACATGCGATTTGGAACTATGCTACTGTTCCTAACGCTCCTAACAACAGCACCAGACCGTTTCAAACAAAATCCATTGTCCACAGGTTCTCTGTCCTCCTGTTCCTTAATCTTTTCGCGATTTAAAGGAGGAATTGCTGGAGTTTGTGTGACGCGCTCTTTATAGCGAAAAATCAAAAGCAGCCTTAACACTGTCCTTTAACATAAAATATTTTTTAATCATTGTTATTAATGCTATTTAGACAAAGGAATTATAGAGCACAATAAAAAATATTATAAATTATTCTATGTTATTACAAAATGACCACTCCAGTCTTGTAACAAAATACCCGGTTTATTAATCGCTTTCAATATTTTACCCGCTAGAGAAATTCAATCAAACAAATTTAAAAATCATTTTCTTAATACAAACATCGAAAATCATGGGTTTCGTGGTGCCACGCCCCCTACGAAAATGGCCAAATGCAGCACTTTTGTATGTAATGTTCACGAAAATAAGCTAGGGGGTACGTAATGTAAACATGAGCCGAAAACCATACTTTTCGGCTCTTCTTTGCAAGTCAGCCTTATCATTTTCGTATCGAGTTATTATGGAAACGAGACTTATTTACCCCCTTATTTACTGGACCCCATGTCATATGTCAATTTTTACTTTGATTTACTCAAACTGCCAAATTTCGATATTTTTATTAAGAAAGATAGTATACGCACCTCGAGACGACACTGAAATTTTGAAATTTTTTCGAACTCGAACAATTGCAATTTGAATGGCTCAATATTAAACCATTTTAAAGAGGCAGCCTCTCAAAATTAAGCAGTTCTATTTGAAGCCTTAGAAAAAAAACTAACTTAAAGTTTAAGAATTTATAACTATTTAAATGTTAAACCTTCTGAGCTAACAAAAATTTGAAACAACAAGCCTTATTCACGAACATATACATCTAATCTGAAAGTCCTTAAAAATTACAGAATTTGAATTTGAACAATATTAAAAGCTGTAACGTTCGTCAATTTCCAATTAAAAGCATTTGAAATGGAAAGTGTTCCAAATCCATCTGCATATTTATCAAATTTGTTCTGATTCCTGAATATTCCCGATGTTTCTCGCTCGACTGGTCGCTCTGCGTTTATACGATAATATTATTGATTCATTGAAAACAAAATATAACATACTTACTTCAAAGTCTGTATCAGCACAATTATCAGCCATTTCCCTGCTTCTCCCCATAATCTCTTAGCTGAAACTTCTAAAAGCGCTTCTGTGTAATCGACAACAGTTAACCAGATTTTTATTTTTGATTGCAACTCTGGCAATTTACTCTCTACATATTTGCTGTTATAAATCAGTCGATCGTTAAAGAGAACTAGTAAATTTGGCAAAGAATAAATAAATTCTGACACCAATGATGCATTGTGAAACCGACCTGAAATAATGAAATGATAAGAATACGACATATAACTTTTAATAACATTTCGTATCGAAATGAAAAAAAACTTCTCAAACGGAAAATGCAATCGCAGGTTACAAATTAACTTTTATGGAAAGCAATTGGTAATTGATACATTACTTCTATGGATACAATGTAAGTGTTTTTATTATAGTATATTAATTATAAATATAAATAAAAACAAATAAAATTAGCTTTGTTAATTTACCTGCGGTAAAAAACGATAAGCATTTCACGGTGCTTTCAATATCACCGATCAGTTGGGGATTTTGAGTTATCCATTTTTTATAAACTTCGAAATACATGAATAATGCCTTATTCAAAGTCTGGGCCATTTTTCTCGCCCTGAAAATAAATAAACATCAAATACACCCTTACAGAATCGAAGAAAAAAATATCATCTTCCTGAGGTTCAACTCAATAATTTTTGTTTTTAAGCAAATAGTGAAAAATTGATCATTTTTGAATGTTTAAAGAAAATGTTATTAAATTTTAAGATTCCCTTATATTCTTTTTATAAAAGTATTCTTGACCATCCATAGGAGCGGAGATAAAATTTCTTTAAAAAAATTAGCTACATTTTTAATTGAAAAATATTGCAAATTCTTTTTGAGCAAAAATAATAAACTCTACAAAACTTATGCAATACTCAATAATCATCCAATCTATCACGTAACATATTTATTTACAATGTAACTTCAAAAATATAATTCAAATAATGAGTCGCAATATTAAAAATCAATACAAAAATTAAATAGTAAATTATCAAATTAAGTTTTTAAACATAATACGAACTTTCAAATAGACAGCAATATTTCATAATTATTTATATCGAACTAGCTTAGTTTAGTTTTATTGTGGGGGGGGGGGGGTCGATCTACAAAGCCTATTGTTTTTTATCTATTTTTTTTTTATTTCGAGTCCTACATTATTATATATCATATTTCCATAAGTATTAATTACATGAATAAAACAATAATTTAATTATTTCTAACAAGCTGTATTTCGTCGGCTTTGCCCCACACCGGAGGGCAAAGCCGACCGCAGCTTTCTATAAAAATCAAAACATTTGAAGATGGGAAAACATGATGGTTCGCGTCTGTGGTATTTTATGTACTGGGAAAATTACCTTCAGACATATCCAGCAAGAAGAATAAGTTATTTTTAATCAAAATAGTGATAGCTGTGATATAACCTCTTATTCTTTCACATTCCACTAGGGACAGACTACGGGCAAAGGTTTCTACCGCACCGACCGGATTGAAAATAATAATATTCAATAGTTTCTTGCATGTAGCCCAGAAGATAAGTGGCCGTTCTACATTACCGATCACTTATCATAACCTAAGCACTTTTAAACTATTATTTTCGTCGGACTTGCCCCCCTGGTGAGGCCTCAATTATTTACGATATTTAATATACTTTAGTCTTGAATTACGTTCAATGATTATAATGAAATAATGTGACATTGTTTTATCTGTCAAAATAACAAATTTTCATGCTGTAAGTATTGCCATTAATGTTGAAAACTTTATATTTCTGCCAGCGAATCTTCGATTCTTTCGTTGTCAAAACTGTTTTCTGCATATTTTTTCTCTTACAACGTCAATTTTCCCGCTTTTAGTAAGTAACACTATCTCTTTAATAAAATAGATTTATTTAATGCAAAGTAGAATTAAAATGGTTAAATAATATCGATGTTATAGGCAAAGTCGCCTTTGCCCCACCGGTCGGCGCTGCCCCTCCTTACCCAATGCATTAGAACGATATTGTGACGCATACAGTGACGTGACAAGATCTAAGACTCCATTACAAATGTTCTAAGACACAATATTTTAGACATAAAAAGGCGAGTTTACAGAGTTCTTTCAGAGAGTTAGAGTTAAGAAAGTATAATCAGTATTGTCCACTGGGTGTGACAGTTGGAGGCTGCTGAAAAATGGAGGATCTAAAAATCCGCATACGCAGGACAAGTAGCCAAAATATGAAACAAATCCTCTCTTTCCCCGAAATTGCATATCGAACAGTTTCTCGATGGCTACTAGAAGGCTTAGCTGCTAAGGAGATTAATTTCTTTAAGCAGCGTACGGGATATCTTTGTCCCTCCATTTGCAACAGCCTCTCTAGCCAACTTAGAGCTAGCTTAAAAATCTCATAAGCCAATTGTAGTCTATCAGTTTCGAGTCGCAAAGCATAATTTGGCGTATAAGACGAAAGGTTTAAAACCCTCTTCAAGAACTTTGATTGAGGCTTTTCGATCATTTCAGTGTATCTTAAACCCCAGACTGCAATAGCATAATACCAAGCATCGGATTTCGTAGAATAGAGAATTCTTCGAACAGCACCTATAGCAACATTTGCTGCATTCATTTTCTTGGTAGCCTCTTTAAGGAAAAGACCCGAACTTGAAAAAATAGAACCTAAGTAGAGATACTCCTCAACTACTTCAAGCTGAACCCCAGAGAAAAAGAAACTGCAGCTTCGCGAGCGACCTCTATGAAATACTACAACTTTTGATTTAGATTCATTTACTTGAAAGAAATTTACTTTACAATATTCCTCAATCAGGTTAATCTTAAATTGAAGATCAGCTTGAGAGTTGGCGATGATCACTATATCGTCAGTATAGGCTAGTAAAATTACATCAATTAGGTGATCGATCGAAATTCCTATCACCCCGTGGTTTCTTAGGTATTCCTCTAAGTCAGAGATTAACAAGGCGAAAAGGAGAGGACTGAGAATCTCGCCCTGCAGAACCCCCAGAGTAACCTTAACTGGCGTGGTAGGGCCAGACCTAGTCCTAATAGTCATGGAAACGTTATCATATAAACTTTTGATGATTCTTAAGATTTTTGTACTCACTCCCTTCCTGAGCAATTTTTTCCAAAGAAGCGAGTGGTTAACTGAAGGAAATTCTTTTTTGAAATCGATGAAAAACGCAAAGACTTTATGTTTCGGAATAATAAGATGGATTCGAATTAATGCATTTAGAGTGAAAATGTGATTTATACAACTCCGTCCAGCCCTGAAACCCGCCTGATTCTCGGCAAGGCAGTTTTCTAATTCAGCCCATCTAGTCAGCCTTGAGAACAGAATTCGGGTAAAAATTTTTGCAATAGAATTGATCAAAGCAATTTCTCTGTAGTTTTGAGGATCATCTGTATTACCTTTTTTAAAGAGCATAAATGTTTGGATGTTAGACCAGCCGGAAGGAACTTTTTCTGATTCCCAAATTCTGTTGAAAAAGCTAACTAGATAAGGGACCCAGTTCTCTGGTAGATATTTATAAAATTCACTAGGGATGCTGTCTTCACCGGGTGCCTTATTACTCTTACATGACATTAGGCTGTCTTTTACTTCCTTTTCCGAGATGATATAATCCAATAAAGGGTGGGAATTTATACACCACTTAACACTAACACAAATCTGTTCGGTATACAATGAATCCGCAAAAGCCAGCCAGCGTTCGAAACTGATACCATTAATTTAAGAAGACTTTATTCTGAAACTACTCACTGCTGTTCAGAACGCTTAAGCGTTATTGCAAGATGCAAGGGCATTCAATAGACGACACTCAAAATTCTTTCTTTTTAAAATTTGAAGCTCAAGGTAAGCTTTCTTTATTTTCCTATGCTCACCAACATCTAAATATGAAAATTGAGATAATTAAAATTTTTGTTATGTCTTTTAATTTACGACGCATCATATCACATTCTGTATCGAACCAGGGTTTTTTCCTGGTACTGGCCAAAAAGGTTTGGAAACCAGGCGTAACTTATTCGCTACTACCAAAATTGCAGATATGAGATTCTCGTTTAACGCCTCCACATCCTCACCAGTACAAGAAACATTAGGCGAGACTAACATTTTCTCAGTGTATGCCCCCAACGCTCTTTCCCTCCAGACGAATTTCTTGTAATCAAAAGAGTTATTTAACCCACCATTTAAAGATAAATTATCATCAGCAATTTTAACAACCACTGGTAAATGGTCTGATAATGTAGGAATCCCAAAAACCGAAAAATCTGAAATCAAACCCAAGGACTCCGCATAACAAAATATGAGATCTACTAAACTTTTACCCTGATGGCCTATAAAAGTATATTGTGCTGGGGTTTCATTTTCAGATCTGCCATTTAAAACAACCAAATTGCACCCCTCCAAACAATTTATTAATGCCTCACCTCTGGGGTTGATCTCTTTGTCCAAGGATGAACGGAAAGGAGAAACTGCCAAATCGTCCGGTAAAGATTCATCAGTTAACTAATTTAGCTCCCCTATACGACAGTTACCCCCCCCCCCCCCACTCAATTGGTATATTCGGATACAGTGAGCAAATTCTATCAACATCTCCAGCGCTTCGACAAGAGCCTGGCAACCCAACGACGGCTTGAAGTTAACATTACATAATATGAGCGATTAACGTATATAGCTAAACCTCCGCTAGGTCTTCCTCTATAACTATCTCTAGAAGCTATACTTACCATGCAGGTGTAATTGTGAAGCCAGGCCGGAGAAGCTACTACCGATGACGTGCACCAAGTCTCAGCGAGACATATATCATTATCGGTGATCGAAGAGGCAAGTTCCGAAAAATTATTTATGCCGTGCACATTCCAGAAGATTATACGAAAGCCAGGACTTACCCCTTGCCTGCTGCTGATATCTATATTGCCCTGCGAACTCTCTGCTCTAACTAGTTAGGAAACTGGGATCCCTGTCCTAATTGTTGGTTTATTTGATTTTCCAGGCTTCTTGTTGAAAAATTTGTCAATTTGACTGTCAGAGGAGGTGGATGATTAGGAACCAGAACGATTTTGTCTTGTTCTGACAGCTTTTCTGACTGTGGATGGGGGATCAGGAACACTGTCAATGAAACAAGTATTTTCCAGATTTGATTCCCCTTGGAGTTCATCAATTTTCCCTTTATAAAAGCCTTAATTCCAGACTGTTGAAGCTTTTCCTCAGCTACCCACAGCCACTTTCTCTCCAGTCTCTCCTGTAACGATGAGTCGTGACTGATGCCGATATTTTTCTCTGCGAGCTGTTCTCGCTTTTCCATAATTAATTGCTTATGAAACCGAGAGCACAACTTAAGCAAAACATGGCGATCACCCTGTCCCTTTCCCAACGGAAAGGCATCCGTAATGTGCTTAGCCGAGATAGATATATCCACCCCTGAGAAAGCACGAACAAGACAGCTTGGTAGGTCTTCATTGTTCTCTGAATTGTCAGGAAGTTTGTGCACAATAGGTTATTGGCACGAACATTTGTTTGGAGAAAGGACATTTCGCTCTTTAAGGTTGATACCTCCGCAGTTAGAGCCGAATTACTCTTTTCAAGCCTGTCACATTTAGCTTTTAGCAACTGTGACTCTTTCACAAGCGAATCTAAATCAGCTTCCACTTTAGAGATTGTTTTTGTAATAGACCTAACCTCCTTCTTAGTTTCCGCAGTATCCGCTTTTATAGAGGTTAAAAGTTCCATAATTTTTTAGTCCGTCACAATCTTCACCGAGTATTTTAGATCTCGGTGGATTTCGTTGTTCCAACGTTCTGGAAATATACATCTCAGGTGACAGACGTACCACATCGGAGCGATCTCTCTGAGGTCATGAGTTAGATGCACAGATTCGAAGTACTGACCAGGTGTGTTATGTAAGTGCATGTGCGTGTGTATTCAGTACTCGAAATCGACCAGCGACTACCGAGTGAGAGTCCCACATGGAGGCATCAACGCAAGGAAATAGCTGACTCATTATCGAGTCTTCTCAAAATCGACTAGTGATCCCCAAGGTTAGGCCCTCGACAAGCCCTTTTAATCCTTGCTACGTAACCAGCCTCTGCTGAAGGGACCTATAGTTTAAGGTGGGTTCCGAACCACCAAAGCACGGGTAGAAGTACATAGAAAAATTTGCATTGGCACCGGCTCAGAGATTGAACTCCAGTCCTGCATGGAAGCCTGACGCGCTATCGTCTGAGCCACTGAGGCTCTTTTTTATATCGAACTATATCAAAGTATAAATCGACGCCTGAGTGGAGTAAAAAGGGTTCAATCCAAATCTGCTTGAAGAAGATTTGGTTCGAAAAAGAGGTTGGTTGCGAGTTTTTAAAGAATATGTTGGTTCGGAAGAAGGCGTTCGTTCGGTGAAGTATTTGATATGCAATGCAATGTGGTGAGTATTGAATAAAATAATTTTTTGCAAGGGATAATGGAATATTATTTTATTTATATTTATAATGTTAAATGTATGGTAGAATTAGTAAACAATTCTAAAGGATAAATAAAATAAGATAAAATCAGATTTAAAGCTAGTAGTCTAGAATCGTAGAAGTTGCATTGGAGAAGAAACAAATAGTGACTAAAGTGATCTATCAAAATAATATGATTGAGATTAAATAAATAATAAGTAATGCTAAAGTAGTATAGTAAGTCGGATTCTGCAGGATATATTTTAATCTGGATTTAATTGTGTGCTACCAATGGGTTATTTCCAAGTGATATGGTGATGAAGCATCTCCTGAACTGGACGGTAATTTGTTCCAAATACGAGCACCTCTCACAATAAATGAAAGTTGAAGGTGGAAGGAATTCTTAATACTGTCTTTCCTTCACGAAGTCTCGACTGGGAAGGATGTTTTTTGTCTAAAAAATGGAAAAAGTTGTAAAGCTACTGAAGAGTTTCATGTTTTATTATTTAATACATCAACGTGCCCATAAAGAATTGTCTTCTCTTGGCTACATTAAAAAATACAGCTTTTTCTCTGTATTGTATTCACTTTTAGGAATATTGTAAATAAACCTGATGCATGCATTGAGGGAACGCTTGAGTTTAAAATTAAGGTCATCAGTAATGTCATCATACACTAAAAAACCGCAATCCTAGATATTTCACAGGTCAACTCCTTGAAGACAATGTTCGATTTAGTATAAGGCCCAGATCCGAACCCGACTCGATGAAGGTGATGTTTAGTCCATTAAACTTTAATAGTTGTAGGGTGGTTAGTTTCTCAGAAGAGGGTTATGTTGAAGCCTCTATAACGATTGTCTTTATTTTACTAGGGTTGTGAGCTAATCCATAGTCCGAAGCCCAATGGACCACATAATCAATATCTTTCTAAATACTCAACTCAGCAATGGATCCAGAGAGGTAATAGGTTTTGAAATGTATAATTTAAAATCATCCGAATTTTTATGGCAATTATAATATTTAAGTTCACGCCCAAGATCAGAAGCATAGAGATTGACTAAGATAGGTGCAAGGATGGAACCCTAAGGGACGCCACGCCTGACCCCGACTCAGCTCGATGACTCACCCTTGCTAGTAGTTACTTTCTTTGATCGATTACTTAAATAAAAAGCAAACCATTTGATGAATGTGTCAGAAATTTTTAAATGTTTTTAATGAGGTGCCTTAGCGATTGAAGCAATCAATGTTGGAAGTTTCTCGTTTGGTTTCATTGTAAATACATGTATTTCAAGGGCCGTGTGAAGGGCAGCTTGCTCCTGATTATTGAAGGAGGTTTCGAGGGAGGTGACCTTTGATTTAAGTGATGCAACCTCTAAGTAACAGTCATTAATTCATCGTCGTCAACTATTGAATTAAGCCGTCAGTCTACAATTCATTAATGGAGGTTTTGATGTCAGAAATCCTGCACTGAAATCCTGAAGGAATCGCTGTCGATTCTTTCTTTTCATGGTAACGCCGGCCGTTTCTAAGGTGGAAATAAATTTCCACATACATATACAGGGTGTCCCAGTACTCAAAAAACATTTTTGTATTTTTGAATTATAACAAAAAAATGGCGTCGAAAATAATTGTAAAAAATTTTACTAAAATTAATCATTAACGAGTAATTAACAATAGAAGATAACCAATCAGAAGCATGCGTTAGACCATGGAGAATAGACATAAGGAGACCAAAGTAGTGTAACCGAAAATGAGCAAATTTTTGTCGTATAAAAATAGTTACAATACTTCTCGTTCCCACGTATGCCGCTGGTGTGGCACGCGTATACCTATGTTCACATCTATTGACATTTTGCAAAATTTATATCTGTGATATGTGAATGACATATAGATCAATTTTCACTTAAATAAAAAGATTGAAATAATATTATTCATCGCGAAACATCTTTTTTAAAGTGGGTATAATCTGGAGGTAGGTACTTTTGAATTATTGCGCTAACGAATTAGTATAACCCTTGCAGGTATAAAGATTTGAATAGAGAATCA
>CAKNWT010201208.1:0-18763 GCA_932066315.1 Andricus coriarius | reverse complement strand
TCCACAAGCACAAGAAGTGTGATGCAAAAAAGAAAAGGGGTCATGGTATCGCCCTGAAAGATGCCCCGCTGGAAGGTGACGTTGTTTGTTGTCACACGATAATTTCCAGCTGAGATAGTAAATCTAGTTTTCCAAAGAGACGTCAATCTCTCTATGCATCTCACTATGTGTGGATGTACCTTCAAGCTTTCCAACAGACAGATGATAAGTCTATGAGAGGTTGAATGGAAAGCTTTTCAGTAGTCAATCCAGGCCATTTCCAGGACGCGTTGATGCACTGCAGCGTCTTAACAGACATACTTGTCAATTAGCAGGTTCTCTCGACAGCCTGCCACACATCTCACGCCACACAGGCTCAATTCACCGAAAAATCCTGTTGTTTAGGACAGCTGTAAAGATCTCATACAGTGTGTTCAAACAAGTTATTGGCCTTTAATTCTCTGGGTTGGACAAGTTGGACACCAGCCACTGCAGAATGGGAGTCTCCGACTTTCAATATGAGGTGAATATTCGGGCCAAATGTTAGTGTGTAGAAGTAAACTTATTCCACCCGAAGTTTTTGATACAATCTGGTCCAGCACCGAAAAAGTTCTCGTGCCTCTAAATGCTTTTTTCGCCTTTTCGGCAATGATTGATGGACATTCTTCCTCAGATTTTATGAGTATGTCCAAAATTCCTGGAAGCGGATGATATTGTCAGTATCTTCTTTCAACTTTAGACTTTTCGGGATCGTGTATACCTCTCTTTAAAAAGTCTCTACCTCGTTGGGCTTGAGTGGAATTTTGACAGAAAATAGGGTGATCTCTGAACAGGCGTGATGGGTCAGCGAGAAACTTTTGATTCTCCCTGATCCATCTCTCCCTCTTCTGTATTCTCAACCTTGCGTCAGATAACAGCCGTATTTTGTCAGCAATATTCTGCTTGATTGTCAGCAGCTTTGACTTGTTCATAGTGTGATTGAAGATCCTCCGTTCTTGGGCGAACTTTCGAACCCTTTCTGTGAACGGTCTATCAGATGTTATGTAGTCAATCACACATTGAACACGGGACGCATTCTGTCGTGCCCATCCAATCTTCTTTTTCAGTCGATGTAAGCGTCTTTTGGTCTTTTGATCCATTGTCGGTTTGAGCCTTCGATTTGAATCAGCCGAATCTCTCGCAGCATCATAAACTGAGCAATTAATGGTCCAGAGGTCGCACTCTTGCGACATTTCTCGACGAAGGGAGGCATCCATTTCAGCCAGATCTTGTGGCTTACTAGCAACTTGCATGTTAATGTTCCTTCTTGTCCTGAAATCGTGAACATCTATCAGAAGGTGCCTGCTTTCCGCGGTTGGTCTTAATTTCGCTTCCTCATCTTTGGTTGCAGGGGTTAGAGAAGCGCTCCGCGTATATATCCATTTTTCCAGAGGTAGGCACGTTGATTTCGTAACGATTGAATCGAAATGTGCTGAAGTTCTGGGTGTTTTTGGCACCACAGAGTATGCATGCGCGTCATAAAGCCTCGGTCAACAGGGATAATGCTATAATGCTAGCAGCGCAGCAGTCTAGCATATTTTTGGTGTTTTGGCGGTGTCGTTTTTTTCATGAACAGCTAGGGAAAGGGTTCATCCATCCTTGTAGAGCCCCGCAAGCAAGGATAAGGCTGCATACTTTCAGAGGTCGCTCGGTATCCCAGAGTCACCGTTTGAGACACCTTACCCATATGCCATTCAGCTTTCCGCACCTTCGTTACGCCTCCGCTTAGGGGTTATTCCTACAGGACCATCCCTGGACATTTGTCCGCGACTGCTTATTGATTGTTGTAACCATATTCAGCAGAGACCCTTGGTACAGGGACCCTCTATCCGCAACCCGAGGACGCGTTTGCTGGCTTTGTTATGCCTATGACAAAGCCTGTTCCAAAGGAACCGAAACCGAAAGGTATATATACAGTATATATATATATCGACGAATTGAGCCTGTGTGGTGTGAGATGTACGAACAACGTGGCTCCAAAAAAGGTATAGCAGGATGTCGAGAGAACCTGCTAATTGACAGGTGTATCTGTAAAGACGCTGCAGCCCATCAACGCGTCCTGTCAATGGCCTGGATTGACTACCGGAAAGCTTTCGATTCAACCTCTCATAGACTTATCATCTGTCTGTTGGAAAGCTTGAAGGTGCATCCACACATAGTGAGATGCATAGAGAGTTTAATGCCTCTTTGGAAAACTAGATTTACTATCTCATCTGGAAATTATCGTGTGACAACAAACAACGTCACCTTCCAGAGGGGCGTCTTTCAGGGCGATACCATGAGCCCTTTACTTTTTTGCATCACACTTCTGCCTCTATCTCTCGCCCTACGATATTCTTCTGGATACCTCTGTGGCGACACTAACCAGCCCGAGCATAAGGTCACTCATGTATTTTATATGGATGACCTGAAGCTCTATGCCTCTGGTAAAAGGACACTTCAAACTGCCATAAATATCGTCGCGAAGTACACAGGAGAGATTGGGATGGACTTTAGATTGGATAAATGTGCTAAAATTCATCTGAAGAACGGAAAGATTGTTAGCGTACCCGAGGACCCTGAGCTTGTGGATATAGGTGTTATCAGACATCTTAACACTGGAGAGACCTATACATACCTGGGCGTGCCTCAAAGACGCATTCAGGACGTAACATCAGTAAAGGACTCTCTCCGAAGCAGATACAAGCATCTTCTTGGACAGATTCAGTCTTCCAGTCTGTCAGCGTTGAATAAGATATCTGCGACTAACATGCTTCCCGTCCCGGTTCTACTCTACTCGTGTGGGGTAGTTCAATGGACGAAGAATGAACTTAAGGCCCTTGATGTCACCACACGTAAGATCATGCATCTGCATAAAAGCTTGCATATCAATTCGTCAGTTGCGCGATTATACATTTCATGCCGTCAAGGCGGACGCGGACTTCTGAATCTCTAGTGTCTTCATAACTGTATCGTTCTAAGTGCAGCTAATATCGTAGCCAATGGCAGAGATCCTCTCCTAAAAATGGTCAGGAACCACGAGATGATTGGTGAAGGAGCGTTCCTTTACAACGCCGCGGAGCAAGCGGCCGAGACCCTTGGCCTGCATTTCAACATCAGAAGTGAGGAGTCCTTTATTACCATCTTTGTCGCTCTTACGGTGTTGGCCGCGACCCTGCCCTGCCGAACGCTCCGAGGAAGATACAGTCAATTCTCTAAAACGAAAAGTGCCAAATCTTCTGGAACTACGATTTTCGCACAGGAGTCTCCGTTGCACACTCGAGGCCTGACATTGTTCTCCAAGACTTCGAGAAACGAACTATATTCGTGATCGAATTCTGGGCACCTTCTGAATACAACATCACTGCCAAGGTCTAGGGTGAAGGCGTAACCACCGTACCGAAAACTGAATGGCACCTGGGCGAGGTGTCTTAAACGGTGTCTAAGATATCGGGCGACCTCTCAGAGTTTCCAGCCTTATCCTTGCATGCGGGGCTGTACACGGGCGGACAAACCCTTTCCCTAGCTGCTCGTGGGAACAACAATAACACCATCCAACCACCAAAAAGTTGTATATGCGCTTCAAAACAAGCGAACGCGCAGAGCACTCGACAATCGGTCGGCAATCAGTGCCGATCACCCTAGAGTTCGCGGTGCTGCAAATAATAATTTAAATGGAAAAACGATGACGATCTTCTGCGTATTTCACATTGATTTGGCGAATCAACTCAAGGATGACGTGCTAGACTGCTACGATGCCAGCATTATCCCTGCTAGCGGAGGCTTTTGGCGCGTATGCACATTTTGTGGCGCTAGAAACACCCAGAGCTTCAGCAAGTTTCGCATCAGTCATTGTGAAATCAACAAGCCTAGCTTTTGAAAAATGGATATGTATGCAGACGAAGATGAGGAACCGACATTAAGACCAACCATGGAAAGCAGACAATTTCTGAGACAATGAATTGGTCAGTTCATGGTGCTGCGAGATCATTGGCTGATTCAAATCGAAGGCTAAAACCGACAATGAATCAAAAGACAAATAAACGCTTGTATCAACGGAACAAGAAGATTTGATGGAAAAAACAGACTGCGTCCCGTATTCAGTGTGTGATTCACTACATAAAATTTGCTAGGCCGTTCATGAAAGGGGTTCGAAAGTTCGCTCAAGATCTAACGATCTTTAATCATACACTGAACAAATTAAAGCTGCTGAAAATCAAGCAGCACATTGTTGAAAATGTATGTGTGTTATCTGACGCGAGGAAGAGAATACAGAAGAGGGAGAGATGGATCAGGGAGAATCAAAAGTTTCGCCCTGACCCCTCTCGCCTCTTCAGTGATCACCCTGTTTCGGTGAAAAATCCACCCAAGCCCAACGATGCAGAGACTTTTTGAAGGTAGGTATATAAGATCCGAAAAACACTAGAGTTGAAAGAAGATACTGATGATATCATCCGCTTCAAGGAGTTTTGCGACAACCTCATAGCATCTGAGGAGGAATGTCCATAAATCACTGGCGAAGAGGTCAAAAAAGCACTTAGAAGCGCGAAGAACTTTTCCGCTGTAGGACCAGATGGTATCAAGAACTTCTGGTGGAAGAAGTTTACTTCAACACACCATCATTTCACCCGCATATTCACCTCATATTTAAAGTCGGAAACGCCCATCCTGCAGTGGCTGGTATTTGGACGCACCATAATGCCACCGAAAAAAGGCAACTTGTTGACATCTTAACACTGGAGAGAACTATACATACCAGGGCGTGCCTCAAAGCCGTATCCAGGAAGTAACATCAGTTAAGGAGTCTCTCTGAAGCAGATACAAGGATCTTCTTAGGCATATTTAATCTTCAAATGTGTCGGCGTTGAACAAGGTAACTGCGACTAACATGCTTGCCGTCCCCGCTCTACTCTACTCGTTTGGGGTGGTTCACTGGACGAAGAACGAGCTTACGGCCCTTGATGTCACCACACGTAATATGATTCATATGCATAAAAGCTTGCATAACAATTCGTCTGTTCCGCGATTATACATCTTACGTTGTCAAGTCGGACGCGAACTTCTGAATCTCCCATGTCTTCAAAACTGAATTGTTCTAAGTACAGTTTACATCGTTGCAAATGGAAAAGATCCTCTTCTAAAAATGGTCAGGAATCACGAGATGATGGGCAAAGGAGCGTTCCTTTACAAAGCCGCGTAGCAGGCCGCTGAGACCCTCGGCCTGAATCTTAACATCAGAAGTGAGGAAAGTGCATTACTCCATCTAGATTAGGCTAGGGCGAAAAACCAACATTGTGCGTCCAGGAAACCCCAGGGTGCGGAAAAGTGGGCCAGTCCAATCCGAAATTTAACGCACTTTGACATTTTGAAAATGTTAAAATTTAAGGTTTTGCAAAAAATGGGCTTAACATCGATACCGATGCCTTCCAAGGGTGACTTTACGATGAAAAGTAATCAGAAGGTACTTAGAGGTCCGTACCGAGTCGCCAAAGTAATCCCATGCCAATCCTCATGAAGGGGGAAATGGCTCAAAATTGCGTATTTTTGAGTAAAACGCTTAAATACTTGTGCGGTCCCTGGGTCATGTCTGTCTACGAGCACACGAGTGTCTGTGCCAACTCTACACTACAGCTGCCCCCCCCCTTCCGGTCTCCGGTCTTCTTCTCCCCTCCCACTACCCCTCCCACTGGTCGAGCGTTTTCGAGACTTGTCAGAACCTGTCAATGGCTCGTACTGTCGGCTCACACCTGATGTTCGTTCACTCGTAGGTGCTAGTCGACGTTGTCGTTATAGTTTCTTCTTCTCATTTTCTCGTCGCTGGTTCTTTTGGTGGTCGAGATTCTGGTTCTGCCTGCACTCCCCTCTTTGGTTTCTATGCCACAGCATATCGAAATTCGCAAAGAGAGACCTTGTGCAGTGCCCTATATTTGGTCCTCCAAAAGATTTTTGTCCGAACGTTTTGCCAACGAGGGCTGACGTTCTGCGATGTTGTCAGGAGGTTTGAAAGCAAAAGGGCTGTCTTTCAGAAAAAGACAAGGAGCCTTCGTTCGGTGACATTGCCGACGAAGTCCGTTCCAAACTAGTAGTTATTTGGGAATCTGCTTCTACCCCAACGGTCTCAGAGCAGCGCATTAAGGAATGTCTCACAAATCTTCATAAAAAATACACTACGTTGAAAAATTTATTGAAGAGTAAAACAACTTCTCAAAGTAATAAGGATGAGAAAATCGCCGCCTTCAAAGAGTACTGCTCTGAATTATTCAACATAGCCGCTTGTAAGTGCATTGACTGGTCTAGGTTCTCCTGTCCCAAGGTAAAGAAGTTTCCAATCATAGAGCATGCCTTCTATCTTTACCAAAGAGGTAAAAGACTCATGGGAATCGCCAGCGTAGATGTCTCTGAAACAAAACAAAATACATAAGAGAGCAGAACGTAATGCAAAAAGAGGCAGACTTGAACGGGGAGAGGGTGGGGAAAGCGTTCCTACTGCATCGGCCTCCACATCAACGGGCTGCGGCACATTTAAGCTCGTCTGTGCTCCTCGCTGCCAATCGAGCAGGTATGATCTCCCCGTATATTTCTCAAGAAGTACCTGAGTGTCTAGTCATAGATTAAAGTAAGATAAGGCGCGAGAAAATTAAAATAGGCTCCATGTTGAAGGAGGAATCACGCCATGAGGATTCTATTCGTGGCTTATACTTTGATAGTCGGAAAGATGAAACATTGACAGCCTCCGGATTTATTAAGGAGGAACACGTGTGATTCTATTTATAATCACGCGACAACAGAACTGAATGGAGGTTTCGATGCAATGGTAGTCGTGGGCTGTGACGGTACAAATACGAATACGGGCTGGAAGGGAGGAATTATTCGTCTACTAGAGGAACGACTTGATCGTCCCTTGCAATGGGTTGTCTGTCTATTACATTTCATTTTAATCATTTTATTGACGGACCTACCTCTGGTCCGAACAAATACTCAGGGCCAATAGGGGGACAACTTCCAACTTGTGAAACCCTCGATGTTGTAAAGTTTAAACAAGTTGAGTGTGACTTACCTGAGATTGAGCCCACTGATCTCAGCTCAGATCAAAGGTGTCTTTATGAGATATCAGATGCTATACGGTCCGGAGCGTGCTCTCCTGAGCTGGACTCCCGGTAGATAGGCCCCATCAATATGGCTCGCTGGCTAACAACTGCAAATAGAATTGTGAGATTATACATAAGAACAAAAAGAACCACAAAGAAACTGCAAGTATTAGTTGAATACTTACTCACAGTATACGTACCTCAGTGGTTCCACATCAGGCGGGATAAGTCTATCGCTGATGTGAGTCGGCACCTTTTCCAAGCAATCAAATTGTCAACTTTTCTTCCTCTGAAGTACCGAAATATGGTAAACACTTCCATTAAGACAAACGGCTTCTGTGCCATGCCACAAAATATACTTCTTGGAATGGTAAGCGACCCTAGGCTAATGATTACACAGAAATGATTGATTGGGAACAGACAGATGTTTCACTTATTGTACCTCCAGTTTTAATTCCTATAATAGAGGATGAACTTACCGCTAAGCTATCTGTGGCCGATGGCTTGGTATCAGACTGAGACTTAACATCTTTTCCTTGTCACACAGTAGCGGTGAAAAGAACTGTTAGACTGGTAACAGAGGTGTCCAGACAAGGCATCGGTCCCGACGCTCGGGAACGACAAATACGCGTAATTAAGGACTCTGAGACTTAAATAAGCACATTCTACATATGGTTGGTTGGTTGGGTAGGGCATGGGTGGAGCCCGATGTGCAGCCACCTCCACGTGGTGGGCTCTGGGTCACTCGAAGTAGCAGAACTCAGTGAGCTAGGAGCTGCACAAGTATTTAATCGTTTTACTCGAAAATACGCAATCTTGAGGGGGCTCCATGAGGATTGGCATGGGGTGACTTTGGCGACTCAGTACGGACCTCTAAGTACCCTCTGATGACTTTTCATCGTAAAGTCGCCCTTGGAAGGCATCGGTATCGATTTTAAGCCCATTTTTGCAAAACCTTAAAATTTAGTGTTTTTTAGTGAAATTTCGCGATTTCACCCTCAAAGAACAGACTGAAGATATTATCCGATTTCAAAATTCGAAAGTGCGCTGAGTTTCGGATTGGACTGGGCCACTTTTCCGCACTTAAGCGTTTCCTGGACGCACAATGTTGGTTTTTCGCCCCAGCCTAATCTAGATGCTTCACTTCTAGAACCCGAAGTGAAGAAAGCAGACATTTTCACAGGAATGTAGAAGAGCAGTCCTTGTCGAATGAACAAAACTTTTGCTTCTCTCAGATCATTAGGGCTTCATTCAGGTACAGAAGGTTTCATTTTCGCATGCCACAACGGTGTCATTTTTACCTCAGTATACCGTAACCAGATTTTATGCCAAGAAGTTCCCAGCGATAGCTGCAGAGCGTGTCATGCAGACGCAGAGTACCTAGAATACATACTACCCTGCTTTGCCGAACGCTCCAAGGGAGATAAAGTCAATTGTACCAAACGAGAAGTGCAAACTTTTCTGGAACTACGATTTATGGACAGCAGTGTCCGTTGCTTACTCAAGGTCTGACATTGTTCTCCAAGACTTCGAGAAACGAACCATATTCGTGATAGAATTCTCGGCTCCGGCCAACTACAAAACACTGCCAAGGAGAAGGAAAAGGAGGAGAGGTATCAAGACCTTAAAGGGAGTGGCAACGCCTGTATCCAAAATATTCGATTAGAGTAATTGTCCTGGTGATCGGTGGTCTCGAATGTGCAAAACTATCACTGGCTCGTAAGCTTAAAGCCATTCCCGCGTGCCAAAAATATTCCAAGGAACTTGCGAGATGGATGCAGAAAGCTGTCATCCTGGGGTCGCTTCGTGTCCTCAAGAAACACGGGGGTTTCGCCGGCCTGTCGTCGTAATTTCATCTTGACACCCATCTCACGGTCGTGAGACGTGGCCATAAGTATGATATACCGCGGTTCTACTGGGAGCCGGTGTCATTTTTAGATGGAAGTTGGTCCCAATGGGACCCTGCGTAGGTTGTTTAACATTTTCTTTTAATTGTGTGTATATATACCAGTCGAACTTCGATAACTCGAACCACCAAGGGAAGCAAAAAACTTCGAGTTATCGAAGAATTATGTAATGTAGATTGAAATCCCGGTGCTGAAAAATGTCTTCGAGTTATCGAAAATTCGTCTTATAGACGTTCGAGTTATCGATGTTCGACTGTGTTTATATATATATATATATAATGATAAAATTTATTTATACATTAAACTAAAATTAAAATGACTATCTTTTCTCGGTGTCCAAGATCATATTAGATTCGTCACTTTTTGGCTGAAATTTTCACTTCTGATTCGGAATTATTACCCTCGAAAACCCCGAGATGCCTCATTTTGAATCAATCTAAATTTTGTTTGAATACTCGTCCGCAATATTGGAGCCGTCATTAATTTTTTTTTCTTCAAATTTTGACTTCAGATTCGGAATGAGCGACCAAAAAAACAGGTATACAGTCTGTTCAATAAGAACTTGCCTCCTAGTATTCTTAGAAAAATTTATTAAGACGAATTTTATTCACATGAGTACCTTCTGCTACATGCAAACAACGACGCAATCACCTTACAATGTCGTCCAATCTCTGCTGACATCAATGATGCCTGGCATCTTAGAGGCATGCTTTCGACCAGTTTTCTGCATATTCAAAGTGAAAGTATTCGAATTTAACGAGACAACTGAGTCAAAGTTCATGAAGCCTCTCCCCGAAGCATTCTCTTCATATACGAACGTCAAATTTCCAGAAAACATAAAACTGATGAATAACCCAAAATTTCAGTTTTCTGCAAGGTAATTTTGAATAAAAATGCGCAAGCACAATAGCTAGAAAAAGTAATCTTGCTCAAAGAGCACAAGCGCAACAGCTGCAAAAAATCTTTTTATAACTGCTTTTTACCACGGTGCTGGATCTGATCACTTCCCGCACGCTATACATTCCTCGAAAAACGAACATTCCGTGCATCTGTTACAAAAAGAAGTTTTGAGTATGTTTGGAAGCTTTTTGGATAATAGTTTATCTTAGAAATTCAGTATAAAAAGTATTGCGGTGTAATTCTCCGGCCTATCTCGGGATTACGCCCATCATTGCAAAATTTCCTTTCGAAATTATTCAAACAACTTTTAATTCATAACTTTTCGATTTTCTTCTTTAAACTTTACTTTCTAGTATCTTATATCCAAGAACAAAGAGAGCAGTGGGTTACGTAATCAAAAGAACCCATAGGCCACTTCAGATCGAAATTCAAACACTTAATTTTTATTTAGACAAGAGAAATTAATATTTATCGCATTACAACTTACATCAACCGGTATCCTAGCGGGAAAGCTACCAAAATTACCCATAATCTTATAATTTTAAACATTTAAAGACCCACGACTAAATGATGGTCTGTCTAACTCTAAACTCCGAAATCTGAAAGTAGTGAGACTGCACTTTCCAAAAGAAACAAGTTCACGAACTTGGAGAAAGTGAGAGCGCACTGTACAAAATTAAAATAACCGACAAGTCTCGAAAAGGAAGAAGAATTAAAAATATCGTCATGAAACACTCGCGGAAACACTTAGGGGTTGTCGGAACTCCATGGTCGGAACACGTGGCTCTAATAGAACAATATAAATTGTCTTTAAATTAGCCCTTTCGACCATCGAGTTTGCCGAGATATCAAAAACTCATACTTGTCCCTGTTTAGATTGAGCCTCTACAATCTTACGGATCCTAGTGAATATATTGTCGTCGCCTAGAGTCTCCTCGTCAGAGCTCGACATTTTTTTCCTTTTAGGTTCAATTCGGTAACCTCAACTGTGTGTATATTTCAGTTTACCTATTCGGTAGGACAGTCAGAACAAGAGTGATCGGCAAGAAGGCTTCCGGAAGTACGATAGGATCGAAATTCCAGGATCGAAGTCGTGCCCAATGGGCGTCGTCGCCGAGATCACGTGGGCAGATATCGCAGGCCAAGCGAGTTCGCAGACTCGTAATTTTTCGGGAGTGCGCCCCGGTCTATGATTATGATTAACTAATCAGGGCCTTCAGAATACAGGTGGCTGATTCAAATTACATATAAGATTAGCGAATACATAGTGACACCGTTTGGGTGGCACTCCGGTGAAAGAGAATAATAAGAAAGAGACTTCACTCTCTCGTTGTGGGGTCGAGGCCCCATGCCCGCTTGCGACTCTGCTTAAACGGCGGTCTCGGTGGTCCGTATGGTGACGACCTCTGGTTTGAGCGAGATGAGGTTCCCGTATTTGAGTTAGTAGTTTGTAGATCCGTCATAATTTCGTCCTATCTCCAGTTACAATAAATTTCGCCGATGAATAAGGCTCCGGAAGGGTATGAAATAATAAATAAATAGTATGCTACGAGGCCCTGAGTATTTCCTGCTGGTTTCTTTGCTGAAGTGCGGACCCTTGCTCTGACGTATCATGTATAGTTTAGTTTTAATCAAAGAATTACTCTATAGATCAGGGTAATTTTAAGTGACGGGCAATACTGATTTTACTCTGTCACAAAAGTTATCAATCAATACGGGAAAAGTTCATCTTCTTACAAGATTATGTTTAGTTCTGTGATACGAAAATGGTTTTAATTATAGTTATTAGTCAAATCATAAAATAAGCGAAAACGGAGAGAAACTAGAGTATTTTGTTGACAGTCTCGTAGATTGATCTTGGAAAACTTAAAAAATTTATAAAAATTTGTTTAATTTAAAATGATTGCCAGTAGAAATTGTTTTTATAAACATCTTTATGTTTTCAAATACCTTTACGATAGAATGTGTTAGGAATTGAAGTATTCGCATTATTATTGGGAAAATTATTGTGATTTACCAATCATATTTTAGCGACCATTGGGAAAATTATTGGTAAGCTAATTGGAGCTAATATATATTCCTTAAACTTTTCCTAATAATTTTCCTAGTGTTAACGCCAATTCTTAATAACCTGCAATACTTTCTTATAAAAGTATTATTGACCTTTTTATATCATCCAACATAAATTACAGACAAATATTTAATGGTAATTTATAGGTTCGAACCTGATCAATTCATAAGAGTATTTCTGAATTTTGCAACGCGTTTAAATCTTAAATCAGCTCTCCGGGAAACTTTGTAAAGCAGACCTAGAGCTTTACTACGTGCTAAAGCGATGTAGAGCGTAACTAAATGTGATTAGGAGTAATATACTGTCCTAAAATAGATTTGCAAAATACCCTTTAAACCTTTTTTGATAGCTCCCATATTTCGGCAGTAAAATTATAATTGGTACATTCTCGTCATTCATGGTGGAAGGTATTAGATTCATGTGATTGGACCTATCCCATTTTCATTATTTCTCGACGTTTTGAGACCCCTTCAGTCAGAAAAAACGAATATTACGAAAATATCTGCCTGTTGGTCGAGCTGTCTGTCGTCTGACGGCACAATAACTTTCGAAGGAATTTTCTCACCAGAATTTCTTTTGGTCTACTCTTTTTACATCCAAAATGACAAGTCAAGTTGGTTAACCTGTCTTCTACTCGCATTGGTGTCGCGGTAGGGCTTGAGCTTTCCTCTCATGACTTTCACAGCTATGTCGGCTGTAGCATTGCTACTGACAGGGTTTCCCATGCCAGATATGCAGATAACGTGGAGGAAAGGAACTAAGAGGAACACCAAAACCCATACAGCTGCGAGATGGTCAGGCAGATCTCACAAATCAAAGAACTGGCCAATAAAAACATCTGCGACAAACGCTAAACAGTGGAACATCAACCACCTCAACAGAAATACCGTCTCTATTATAACATCATAAAGTTTGAAACTAAAAATCGTAAAGGGATACAAATTTAAGACAAAGTTTGCAAAGCATCCTCATATACAGAAATTTGCAGTAAGAGATCTTATCCCTATGGCGAAGGACATCAGGAATAATTTACTTATTTCAGAAGAGCGAGCAATGAACACGGTGTTTATATACGGAAAAAAAGTTTTCCTGATATGTAGCTAAAAAAACTGCGGGGACCTCTTCGTAATTACCATAGATGCTAGAAAGTCACACTCCCAAAATCTGATCTGATCCTTTATTCAAGATATCTTAAAAATAAGATTTTTATTCAAATTATTTAAAAATTGATATATATTTCAATAAGTATAATATGTTGAACAAAAATAAATAAACATAAATACATTACGACTTACATTACTCGTATGACTTGTTAACAAAAAAATTAATATAAGTCTTTTTAGATTCACTTAAATTATCACTATTTATATCTACACTTCAAATATGAAAAGATGACAACTCAACGGTTGTCTTTTTCAGTCTTTGCGTATATGAGGAGTCAGTAATAAGATTGATTTTTCGTCTTTCCCAAAATTTTAGAAACTCTCTATATAGTACCTGACGTCAAAGAAAGCTATGAAAATGTTAAACTTCTATTCAATTTAGTGAACATTAATAATATTTCTTTCAAATTTGTCTCTGATTTAAAAATATTACTGATCGTGAATAAACAAGAAACGACAACGTCAATGTATCCTTGTCCTTATTGCTTTGTTGGTCTTCAAGATTTAAGGAAATTTGTTAACGAAAGTCATGTGTCCGAGAAAGTGGAAGTTTTACCTCTTAGAACATTTGGTGATTTGAGAAAAGATTATGACAAGTTTATTTCTCTTGGCAAAAATAAAAAGTTAGATAAGAACTGCCTCAGTACTATAAATGAGCTACTTTTTTAAAAAAGACGATTTGTTGATTCTTGATAAATGTGCAATTCCAGAACTTCATATAATACAAGGGTTTGTTAACCATTTGTTTTTGGGATGGTCTAGTGCAGCTTGTCGGTCTACTGAAAGCTCTTTTGTGGCCTTTAAAACTAAAGTTAATCTCAAAGAATTATCATGGAGAGGTATTTGAAGGCAATGCATGCAGAAAATTTTTAAGAGAAGCTGACAAACTTTTTGATCGAGAAATTTATGTAGATGTCGGTCCATTTTCCATCACACCCTATGTCACTGCATTTAAAATAATGCATGAAATGGTTAATTCATGTTTTTCGATAAAGAGACTTGATCCGATTGCAGATATCGAAAAGCTCATTAAAGAATTGCACAACGCATTGTTAAGCACAAATACAACCGAAACCCTGAAAATACATTTCCTGATGCAGCACTTGACACAATGCCTAGAACTATTGAATACTTAAAGTTTAGGCTTATGGTCGCAGCAAGCCGGAGAAGCGGCACATAGAGAGTTTCTAAAATTTTCGGAAAGACGAAAAATAAATCTTATTACAGGCTCTTCATATCCGCAAAGACTGAAAAATGCCACCACTAAGTTCTCATCTCTTTAAATTTAAAGTGTAGATATAAATAGTGATGATTTCTGTGAATCTAAAAAGACTAATATTTATTTTTGTGTTAACAAGTCATAATGTATTTATGTTTATTTATTTTTGTTTAACATATTATACCGAAATTATTATTATTTCTGATTGTCAATAAATATTATTATATTAACAATATGTATTATCATTATATTTTGTACTGTAAAAAAGAATAAATCATTCTTATAAACGAAATTTATTCATAATTTATGCTGTACTTATTGAAATATAAATTAATTTTTAAATAATTTGAATAAAAATCTTATTTCTAAGAGATCTTGAAAAAAGGTGTGGAGATGAAACGACATGTTAATTTGGCTTAGAAAAACGTCAATAATGAACATGTGCTGCAGGAGGGTGCACCACAAGATCAACGGGCGACTAGTGAAGCAATACAACATAATCATGCTACTGATGGTCGTGCGCAACCTCATGAAGATCCAATACCACCACAGATTCCAGAGGCAGTTAGGGTTATTCAACCAGAGGCAGAAGCAGAGGTTTAGTAAACAAGCAGGCGATTAAAATGGACATACCATATGAACAGAGATATCATGCGCCCTTATTTTTTGGAAGAAAAAATTGTGTCAAATGCGAGTAGAGAACATCATCGTCTATTCTTACTCAGGTTCTCGAATCTTCGCACAAGAATAAAGAAACATAATCTAGCAGACCAAAACCGCTCAATATCTGTAAACAGATTGCTTTCGGCTGTTGGAATACCTGCCATCAAATTGAAAGTGGAACAGCCTCTTATTGATGACCTCCTTTGAACGGTGTTAATAACGAAGACCTGATTGAGGCTGAACGCATAGGTGACGTTTTCCAGGTCAGAAATATCAATCCTGGTAGCGATCTCATTGATTTTAATTAAATTTAGAGTAATTGCAGTACGAAGTACCTATAAGTTTCATTATAATCGGAAAAAAGTGTCGGAAATATTACAATTTAAAAACACTAACTTTCATTAAAATTGATGTGATGGCTGTCAGCATTGATATTTCTGACCTGGAAAGCGTTAGGTGCTAGGGATAATGAAGATCAAATACCCGATCTACTAGAACCACATCCGGACATTAACGTTTTTGCTGATGTAAGCAGCGAAATCCCAGAAAAACAGCAGCACCATGAAAGGAATTCTGATAGTACTTTACTAGAGTTCAGAGATGTAGAAATAACACAAACGCATTCTCTGCCAAAGATGAACATCATGAAAGATCTGCGTATACTAATAGAACACCTAAAGCAGAAGATTTTACCTATGCATTTGATCGCAACACTAACTATTTTAGTGGTGCAAACTCGTGTACATTCTGCAGCTGTGGTAGCCGCTAGAACGTTGGGCCGTAGAACTAGGCCTACGAATACGTTATTAAAACGTTATTAAAATCATTTAACCCCGAAACATCAAGGCATCAACACCATCAATATTGGATGAGATTCTATACTCCCAAGCTGTCAAATTTCCATACTTTTTAACAGATTTTCGGGGCTGTAAGCTGTAACATTTTTTTTTGGCATATTCGTTTCAGGCTCATTAACATACAAAAATTTGACCTTTAAAATGATCCTTCATTCACTGGGCTACCATTTTTTCTTCACTTACTTTTTCAACGCAAAATCCAGAGAACTCGAATTTTCTCTCCGATAGTAGATCAATTTGCATTAGGACGAGTATCTTTCAAGGACACTCCTTCAGTCATATACTGACCCATCTTCTATACATCGATGACCTGCATCTATACGCTCGTTCAAACCACACACTGCAAGAAAGTGGTCGATGTCACAAAGCACTTTTCGAATTATATCAATGCAGAACAGTTCATTTAATCAGAGGAGAATTAGGGATCGCAGAGCTAGAGAACGAGAACGAGAATGACATTGAGACAATGTCTTAGGGCGAGTCGTATAAATATCTAGGTATTCTTGAATCTAAGGGTATTCAGCATACGATAGTTGAGAAAAGCCTAATGACTACCTCCACTACAAGACTCAGATCGGTTTTAAAGAGTTCTCTCAGCTCGGCAATTAAGATTAGGGCAATCTACACCTATGCCATCCCTGTCCTCGCGGAATCTTTTGAGATCAAATGGTCGAATACCGACCTTGACAGGCTATACAGAACCATCCAAATCGAAATGACGAAGCACCGAATGCACCACAATAATGCGGAGGTTGAGATGATAGTTCTACCACGGCATAGAGGGCGTAGGGGCATTGGGGATGTTGCGCTTTACAACACCATCTGTAAAACGGATCTCGATTAAAAACCAAGAATGTAGTTTTCGGAGAAGTCGGGGAAAACAAAAAAAAAACTTATAGAGGAATTAGAAACGCCATGTGTCGATTTTTTGGAGATACCAACGAATCCATCGAGCACGTTATTAATGGTTGTCGCGTTTAGGTTTAGAGAGAATGCGTGCACAGACTTGATGATGTGGCGGACATTATACAGCAACAACTTGCCCCAAACCTAGTGTCCGTTTTAGAGAACGAAGATTACATCTCATATTGGGATGTTACTATCCAGAAGGATCATTAAATTCGAATCGATCCACCCGACATCGCGATGCGTGAGAAAAAAAGGCGAAAAGGTGTACATCATTGATATTGCTTGTCCACTTAACCGGAATTTGCAGGCAACCTATACAGCTAGCATCCATAAGTATAGCGAGCTAAGGCATGAAGTAATAATAATATGGAGGAATGTGAAACATGCATCGATTAATCCCATTGCGATTTCGACTACAGTCAATGTGCACGCAAGAAGCGTTGAACATCTTAAACATCTAGGATTCAGTAGGGTACTGGCCAGAGCTCAGAAATCAGTTTTATCAAACACCTGTCACATTGTAGGAAACTTCCGAGTCCATCATGAAGTAGGCGAATGAAAACATATGGAGTGGCAGATGATAAGTCTAAAAAAGCATTCCGAGGCCACTAATGTCACCTTCAACAATCTCGGCCGATGTGTGAGAAAAGCAGAGTTATAAGAAGAACTCCATACTACACGATAATCTTCATTTTGTGACAAATACTACATTGTCGCCTAAGATTTCAAACAGCATATTAAAATCATAACATCCTGATATCATCAGGCACTTGATTTAGTCCGTGGCTGATGATGAAAATCTAGATTTACCCTAGAAAAAGTTCAAAGAAAACAAAAATAAAGCCTAATATGTGTACTTTATTGTGCAGTATCTGAATAAGTAGTCACGGATTCCAAAAGAGAATTCACAATTACCAGATTCCAGTTGTGTGATTTGACTTCCAATTTATAAAGGTCTATGCAAAATTGGGGGCAGTATATAGACCGAGCGCGAAGCTCGAGGTAAATATATTATCGACCGCGAAGGGCGAGATTCGACAAGCTCAAACCCTAGGCGTTCTCAAACTTGCGATGTATTTGACACATGTCAAAACACGTTCAGGATGAAAAGACCTCTGATTCAAGGAGAGCGGGGACGTTGGAAAAATGGTTGGAGTGAGCTTGTTAACAGGGAGTGAGTCAGCTGGAGCACTAACTTCTCCTTGCCTGTATATTTTAACTTGTACTTAAATCATCGTAATTTTCGTCATATTTCAGATGCAGTCGGTTGGGGCTTATCTCTTTATCATACCTTTGGCAAAGAAATCAGGAAGATTTGTTCAGAGAAATGTTAGAGTGCTCTGTAAATGCAGTAATTATCAAAGTTGCTGCCTTAGGATTAGAGTCAAAGCACCTTGGAAAGTCTTTATTTGAAATGCATTCTCACCTAATAAAAATGGTACGTAGCTATTTTATTTGCGAAATATTATACAAATAATTTAAAAAAAAACAGGTTGAAAAACCATCGCAGGGTACCACTGGGAGCAACTGGCATCTACGAAAATGACACTAATGAAATGGCAACATATATATATTTATATATATATATATATATATATATATATATATATATAGATATATTTTATATTCTTATAGATACCTCTGTGGCGACACTAACCAGCGCGAGCATAAGGTCACTCATGTATTTTATATGGATGACCTGAAGCTCTATGCCTCTGGTAGACGCAAACTTCAAACGGCCATAAATATCGTCGCGAAGTACACAGGAGAGATTGGGATGGACTTTGGATTGGATAAATGTGCCAAAATTCATCTGAAGAACGGAAAGATTGTTGGCATTCCCGAGGACCCTGAGCTTGTGGATATAAGTGTTATTAGACATCTTAACACTGGAGAGACCTATACATACCTGGGCGTGCCCCAAAGCCGCATTCAGGACGTAACATCAGTAAAGGAGTCTCTCCGAAGCAGATACAAGCATCTTCTTTG
>CAKNWT010201175.1:0-13824 GCA_932066315.1 Andricus coriarius | reverse complement strand
TTTTTGCAAAATATTTACTATGCGCAATTAATTTTCATATCTATTTTTATAATATTTATATTTTCAAGACTCTGGGCTACACTTCAAAAAAATAAATAAATCTAGCTAATTCTATTTAAACCTAATTAATCAATAATTCTATTAATTTCTAATTGCTAATTTGCTAATTTCTAATTGCTAATTCTATTTAATTTCTACGTTTCCTGGTAGAAAACTAATCTTATCAGTTGGAAATTACCTCTTTTTTTGTTAAAAATTTAACTGTATAGTTGAAAATGAACTTTTTTTGTGGAAAACTCATATTTTCTGGTTAAAAGTTTAACTGTTTTATGGGAAATTCGTCTTTCTGCTTAAAGTGACAACAATTTTGATAAACCTTTTTTATTTCCTTGAAAGAAACATCTTTATTTGTTAAAAGTTCAGCTCCAGTTAAAAATATAACTATTTTATTAAAAATTCTTTTTTTTGTTTGTTCAAAATTAATTTTTCAAACTGAAAATGAATTTTTTTTATTTTATGGTAGACAATTGATTTTTCTTAATTGAAAATTAATCTTTCTGGTAGAAAACTAATCTTCTTATAGTTCGAAATTTCCTCTGTTTTTGTTAAGAATGCAACTGTACAGGTAAAAATTAACCTTTTTGTGGAAAATTCATATTTTCGGGGTGAAAGTTTAACTTTTTTATGGAAAGTTCGTATTTTTGCTTGCAATTTCAAAAATTGTAATAAACTTTTTTTTTCTTTCTTGACTGAAAAATCTTTATTTATTGAAAATTCGTCTTTGAGTTGTGAAATTAATCTCTTTTGGTAAAAATTTAACTGGTTAGTTAAAAATTAAATTCTGGTTGAAAATTAAAGTATTTTGTTGAAAAAAAAATTTTTATGTTGAAATATCAACTATTACATTTCTCGCTGAGACTTTATCTTTTCGGGTTGAAGATTCAAATGTCTTCTTAAAAATTCGTCTTTTCCGTTTTAAAATATAAATATTTGTTTGTAAATGCAACTGTTTGGTTACAAATGAATTTGCATGGGTAAAGATGCAATTATTTGGTTGAGTATTCATCTTTCTGTTAAAAATTTAAGCATTTAATTGAAAACGCAACTCTTTTTGGTTAAATTATAATCTTTTTTGTTTGAAAATGCGACTATTTGGTTGAAAATTCGTTGTTGTAGATAGAAAATTCAAATTTTTGTTTACAAAAATAAACTATTTTGTTGAAAATTTATTTATTTTATTAAAAATTCAAGTTTTTGTTAAAAGTTCATCTTTTTGGTCGAAAACTTAACTGTCTTGTTCAAATTATGTCAAATTGGACCAAATTTGGTTATGAATTCATCGCTGAAGGTTGAAAATTCAATTATCTTGTTGAAAATTTAATAATTTCGTTAAAGATTGAACTATTTCGTTTGAAAGGCATCATGTTGGTTGAAAATTAACTGTTTGTTTTAAAATATAATTATTTTGTTGCCAATTTAACCTTGGTTAAACGCTATAAAATTATGTTAAAAATTAGTTTTTTTTTGTTGAAATATCAAAAACTACATTTTTGATGGAGAATTCATCCTTATAGATTAAAAAGTTTAACTATTTTGTTTACAATTTAATCATTTTGTTGATAAACTAACTATTTTGTTGAAAAATCAAATAAATGAATTGTGCGTTTTTTAACATTTTAATCTGAAATTCTATTGTTTTATTTCATTAAAAATTCAAGGAATTTTGAAAATGCAATTTTTCAGCCAATTTTGATAATCTTACACTATCGTAGCCAAGCGATCTAATCTTTAGGAATGCATTCGAAATCTCGAATGACTATGAAATATGCATGCTTCGAACGAACCAATTCCATCAAGTGCATTTGGATCTACATAGGCATATAAAATCGAACTTGGATCTGCCATTCAAAATGAAAGAGAAACGATATGGAGGCTGAATGTCAATAAAAGATGCGCTGTAAATAAAATATGCGATCTTTTAGTGGTACACTTTATATTACGAGGGTTTTATCACAGACAGTGCTTTTCAACTGATGGTAAAAATATGTATGTATGCACGTAGTATGATGCGAATTTCAATAAAATCTGGATACGGATCTTTATTTGTATGTATTTTAGGCTTCAAAAAATCAATGCACGAAAATCAAAACTGATCTTGTTATTGAAATATCCTCAAATCAAAGTGTTAGTTTTTCGGCGATTCAATAATTTCAATAATTTGAAAATGTATTATTTTCCGGAATTTGAAATTACAGCAATTTAATATTTTCAGGAATTGGAAATGTCAGAAATTCACTAGTTTCGGGGATTGGAAATTTCGGCGATTTAATATTTTCGATAATTTGCAAATTCGGCAATTTACTCTTTTCCAGAACTCGGGAATTTTAATATTTAGCAATTTACAATTTTCAAGAACTTAATCATTTCAGGAATGGAAAATTTTTCAGTATTCGGAAATTTTAATATTTAGCAATTTACAATTTTCAAGAATTTAATCATTTCAGGAATGGAAATTTCGACAATTTACTCTTTTCCAGAATTTCAAATTTCAGCAATTTAGTTATTTCAGAAATTTAATAATTTACTCTTTCAGGAATTTAAAATTTGAATATTCGGCAATTCACATTTTTTGAGAATTTTAGGAATTTGAAAATTCGGCAAGTTTTCATTTCCGTAATATCAGATTTAGGAAATGTTATATTTTCGTTACCTAGAAATTTTGGCAATGTACTCTTATTGTGAATTTGAAATTTCGATAATTTATGATTTTCGAGAATCTGATAATTTCAGGAATGGAAAATTCGACAATTTACTATTTTCCAGAATTTTAAATTTCAGTTATCTCAGAAATGTACTATTTTCGAGAATTTATTATTTTCGAGAATCTGACAATTTCAGCAATTTGAAACTTCGGCAATTCAATATTTTCGTAAATTTTAATATTCGCAAATTTACTATTTTCGAGAATTTTATAATTGCCGGAATTTGAAAATTCAGGTTTTAAAACTTCTGTAGTTTTATTTACTATTTTGTGGATTTGCAAATTTCGGAAATTCAATATTTTTAGGAATTTGCACATTCAACAATTTAATGTATTCGGGAATTTGAATATTTGGCACTATACGATTTTTAGAAATTTGATAATTTAAAAAAATGGAAAATTCGGTAATGTACTATTTTCCAGAATTTGAAATTTTGGCAATAAACTATTTTCGGGTACTGGAAATTTGGGAAATCTACTATTTCCAGGAATTTTAGAATTCAACAATTTACCATGTTTGAAAATTTTAATTTATAATATATTATAATATTATAATATAGAATAATATAGAATATTATAATTTCAGGAATTGAAAAATGCGACAACTTCCTCTTTTCCAGAATTTTAAATTTCAGTCATTCAGTTATTTCAGAAAATTAACAATTTACTCTTTCAGCAATTTAAAATTTGAATATTCGGCAATTTACAATTATTGAGAATTTTAGGAATTTGAAAATTCGGCAAGTTTTTATTTCCGTAATATCAGATTTAGGAAACGTTGTATTTTCGTTATCTGAAAATTTAGGCAATGTACTCTTATTGTGAATTTGAAATTTCGATAATTTATTATTGTCGAGAATCTGATAATTTCAGGAATTTGAAAATTCGGCAATTCAATTTTTTTTGGAAAATTTAATATTCGTAAATTTACTATTTTCGAGAATTCGATAATTATAGGAATTTAAAATTTTCGGTAGTTTTATTTCCTATTTTCTGGATTTGTAAATATCGACAATTTAATATTTTCGGGAATTCGCAAATTCGGCCATTAAATATATCAGGGAATTTGAATATTTGGCACTATGCGATTCTAAAAAATTTGATAATTTCAAAAAATGGAAAATTCGGTAATGTACTATTTTCCAGAATTTGAAATTTTGGCAATTAACTATTTTCGAGAACTGGAAATTTACTATTTTCAGGAATTTAAAAATTCAGCAATTAACTATGTTTGAAAATTTTAGTATTCGGAAATTCACAATTTTTGTGAATATTATAATTTCCGGAATTGAAAAATTCGACAATTTACTCTTTTCCAGAATTTTAAATTTCAGCAATTCAGTTATTTCAGAAATTTAACAATTTACTCTTTCAGGAATTTAAAATTTGAATATTCGGCAATTTACAATTATTGAGAATTTCAGGAATTTGAAAATTCGGCAAGTTTTTATTTTCGTAATATCACATTCAGGAAATGTTATATTTTCGTTATCTGAAAATTCGGCACATAAATTTTTTCGGAAATTTTAATATTCGTAAATTTATTATTTTCGAGAATTTAATAATTGTAGGAATTTAAAATTTTCGGTAGTTTTATTCTCTATTTTCTGAATTTGTAAATATCGGCAATTCAATATTTTCGGAATAATGGAAAATTCGGTCATGTACTTCTTTCCAGAATTGGACATTTCGGCAATTTTCGGGAACTGGAAATTTACTATTTTCAGAAATGTGAAAATTCAGGATTTTACTATGTTCGAAAATTCAAATATTCAGTAATTCACAATTTTCGTGAATATTATAAATTCAGGAATTTGAAAATTCGGCAATGTACTATTTCCGGAATTTGAAATTTCGACAATTCAATATTTTTGTTATTTTTCCACATTCGAAATTTTGAAAATTCATCAAAATGACAAATAGCTGTTTGGCAACTTGATTTCCGGTCAAATGAAACTTACCTTAAATTGCATTTATTTTAGAGACTTCAATTTAAATACAGCGTGAGAAGCAGAAAACTTTCCTCGTTTCAGGTAAAAGAACTTTGGATTTTTTCGATAAGGAAAGAGTAATCTCATTCCCATGTTTATATTGAATGCACAACTCGATTACATTTTCAATGAAAGATAAAAAGAAATGGAATTCAAGTTTTTATCTAAAAATAAATTACTTCTTACAATAAAGATCTCGACCGAGCAGACTAGATTCGCAATAAAATAAAAACGATATCGAAAAGTTGGATATCTTCTTCCTTATTTGGTCTAGAATTCATCGCCGCAAGAAAAGTCGAAGACAATCAGAATTTTCTCGTTTCCTCGATATAGAGATCGAAATCAAACGAAAATTTTCCACGGAGAAATCGGCGACAAAAATCGTATCCATCTCGATCTAGTGGCTATTGAGAGAAAACAAACGCTCACTTCGAGAGTCTTGAACCACTCGCGACTTCTTTTCAAGTGAATCGATAAAACTCTTTCTTTTCCACATTTTATGACATATTTATCAAAATTCCAGCCCAATGTAAACTTTGAGGTAAACTTTAATAACAAACAAAAATAAATAAAGCTGAAAGTGAAGCTCAGGGTGATCCAAATTTTTCTTCTACAAATTTTCAAGCATATAAAAAATATAAATAAATCATAAAAAAAATAAATACATTTTTTTATGTGAAAAAAAACGTTATTCAGAGGTGGTGAACCATGAAGTTTAAGACGTATTTCTCATAAGAAAAAAAATACGTTTTTGTAAATATTATTCATAATTTATTTTCAAATATCATCACCTTATAAATCTGTTTTATAGGGTCCTGAAAAAACCCCTAAGTGCAAAAACGGGTTTTGCGAGTTTTTGGCACTAATTATGATGTGTAATACTCAAATAATTTTAACAAACACAATTGTTCAAGCTATTTATTATTATTGTTAATAATATTCTCTTAGAATAATAAAATACTTTTAGTCCAATTTTTAATCAGAGTGAGGTTAATAATTAATTGAAGTTAACAAAATTAATTAATCAATATTATCTTTGAATAATGTTAGAAAGTCGCGGTTTTGTATAAAATATTAAACTTTTTGTCGACTCTTCACTTAGAGTTTGGCATTAATTATTGAAATTTAAAAAACATAATAGATTAAACATATTACTATTGTTTAAAACTATCTTCTATTGTAATGCTAGATAGTTGCGGTTTTTTTCTGAACCTTTGCACTTTTTGTTATTCTTTCACTTACTTAGTAAATTAATAATTAATGCAAGTTGACAATCATAATTGTTTAAACAATTCATTATTGTTTATCTTTATCTTTCCTTACATGTTTTCTAGGAACAAACAATAGATATTAATACTAATTTAAACAAAAAGGCTTTTATTAATTACTTCAAAGAAAATTTATATTTAATATGATCCATATAGAAAATTTAAAGAATATTTCACATATGGTATCTGTTTTATTGCAGAAACATATATTTACAAAAAAGAAAGAGATTGTTTAAAATATGATTCTCTTTAATCTTTATTTATTATTTGTTCATAACTAAACACTCAAATCTAAATTTTCTGTGTTTTTGTTAAAGATGCTACTGTGTAGTTAAAAATTAACTTTTTTGTGGAAAATTCATATTTTCGGGTTAAAAATTTAACTTTTCTATGGAAAATTCGTCTCTCTGATTGAAATTTCAACAATTTTAATTAAAATTTTTCTTCTTTCTTGACCAAAAAATCTTTATTTGTTGAAATTTTGCATTTGAGTTGTGAAATTAATCTCTTTTGGTAAAAATGTAACTGCTTGGTTAAAAATTAAAGTCTGGTTAAAAATTAAAATATTTGGTTAGAAATTGTTTTTTTTTGTTGTTGAAATATCAACTATTACATTTTTCGTTGAGAAATAATCTTTTTGGGTTGAAGATTTAAATTTCTTCTAAAAAATGCGTCTTTTCCGTTTTAAAATTTAAATATTTGTTTTTAAATCCAACTGTTGGTTAAAAATGAATTTTTAGAGGTAAAAATTCAATTATTTGGTTAAGCATTCGTCTTTTTGTTAAAAAATTTAACCATTCAGTTGAAAACGCAACTCTTTCAGGTTAAATTTTTATCCTTTTTGTTTGAAAATACAACTATTTGGTTGAAAATTCATTGTTGTAGATAGAAAATTCAATTTTTTTTTTACAAAAATAAACTATTTTGTTAAAAATTAATTTATTTTATTTAAAATTCAAGATTTTGTTAAAAGTTCATCTTTTTGGTCGAAAACTTAACTGTATTGTTCAAAATATGTCAAATTGGACAATATTTGGTTAGAAATTCATCCTTGAAGGTTAAAAATTCAATTATCTTGTTGAAAATTTGATTATTTCGTTAAAGATTTAACTATTTTGTTTGAAAGGCATCATTTTCGTTAAAAAAGAACTCGTTAGTTTAAAAATGTAATTATTCTGTTGCAAATTTAACCCTGGTTAAAAACTAAACAATTATGTTGAAAATTAGTTTTTTTATCTTGAAATATCAGCAACTACTTTTTTGGTTGAGAATTCATCTTTTTGTTGATAATTTAAGTTTTGGTTAAAAATAGGCCATTTGGTCACTTAGTGAGTTGATAAATAATGCAAGCCCGGAACAAACAATAGATATTAATATTAATTTAAACAAAAAGGCTTTTATTAATTACTTCAAAGAAAATTTATATTTAATATGATCCATATAGAAAATTTAAAGAATAATTCACATATAATATATGTTTTATTTCAGAAAAATATATTTACAAGAAAGAAAGGGATTGTTAAAAATATGATTCTCTCTAATCTTTGTTTATTATTTGTTCATAACTAAAAACGCAAATCAAAGTCGAAAATTTCAGAAAAAAACCGTAACTTTCTGGCTCTTACGTGAGAGAAGATAGTTATAAACAATAACAGATTTTTTGTAAAACTACTTTTTTTAACTTAATTTATAATAATTAATCAAGTTAACAAAAGTTATTATTATTATTATTATTATTATTATCCCACTGAGTGAAAAGTGGACAAAAAGTTAAAAATCCAGAAAAATCCGCAACTCTCGGGCATTAATATAGATGAAGATAGTATAAACAATAATAATTTGTTAAAACAATTATTTTTGCTAAATCTAATTAATTTTTAAGTCACTCCATGTGAAAAATAGACAAATAGTTGAAATTTTCAGACCAAATCGCAGCTTTCTACTATCAAGCAAAGAGAATATCATTAACAATAATAATAAATTGTTTAAACAATTATTTTTGTTATCTTGAATTAATTATTACTTTACTTTAAGTGAAAAGTCGTCAGAAAGTTAAAAACTTCAGAAAAAAACCGAAAATATCTAGCATCAATATAGAATAAGATAGCTATAAACAATAATATTTTGCTTAAAAAATTATTCTTGCTAAATTGAATTAAATAGTAACTCACTTCAAGTGAAAAGTGGACCAAAAGCCAAAAACTCGAAAAAACGATTTTTGCACTCACGTGTTTTTTTTGGGATCCTATAAAACAGACTTATGGGGGTGATATTAAGAAAGTAATCATTTATTCGTATTCTATGGCTAATTGTGAAGAGAAATGTTGAGTTTCGACTCGATTTAGCTAATATTGACGATTCTTAATAAAATGTACAACAATGTCTTTTTTTTCTTATGGGAAATACGTGCTCAACTTCATGGGGCTTGCACCATCCCTGAATAACATTTTTTTCAAACAAAAATAAAAATAATTTTTGTTAGGATTTTTTTGTCGATTCGAACAAATTTCCAGGCGACACGCATACAAATTCGAAAAAAAAATTTTGTGTTGCATTTTTTGACCACCCTAGTGAAGCTACTTAAACTCCTATTTTTTCAATTTGCACAATCTGCAGTTCTAAGAGAGCGCAATCTCCATTTCCTCCTCTGGGAAAAGCAATTTATATTTCATTGGATCTTTATATGTGCTCGAATTTGCATCATCGAGAACCTTTTCATGTTCAGAATATCTTTGTGAAAAAAATCAGAAGTCACGGAATTTCTGTAAGAAGCACTTGAGGTAATTGTGAAGAATAATCAAGGCAGTCCCATAATCAACAGTCACTTTTATTCTCTTTTTTCAAATAATTTTTAAGTCCCCCTTTAAGATGAAGACACTATATTAACTTCTTTAAATGAGAATATCACTTTAGTCCCTTTTTTCCTTGGGGTATTTCCAAAATTTTAAAGAAATTTTGAATATTTTAGGATGTTGTAAAATATTCCAAGGATTTTTTAATAGATTTTAATAATTTGAATTGATTCCAAAGAAGTTTTGGGATTCTTAGGTTATTCAAAAGAATATAAAAAAATCCAAGGAATTTTCAAAAGATTTCGATAGTTTGGAAGGATTCCAAATTTTTTTAAAGAACTTTCTATAGTTTCAAGGGATTTCGAAAGATTTCAAAAGATATTATATATTTTAGAGTATTTTAAGAGATTAAAAGCAATTTCTGATAGATTTCAATCATTTGAAGGTATTCCAAAGGATTTAATAGATTTGAGGGTATTTTTGGAAATAAGAAGGTATTTTTAAGATCTATAAGATGTTTCACGGGACTTCAAAAGATTTAATAAGATTCTATAGCATTTTTAAAAGATTAAAATAATTTCAAGGAATTCCAAATGATTTGAAAGACTTCAGGGTGGTTTTTTAATTATCAATGCATTTTCGAAAGGATTTCGAAAGCTTTAAAGATATAAAAATATTTTACGATACTTTGAAAGATGCCAAGAAATTTTATAATAAATTTAAATAATTGCGAGAAATTCTAAAAGATTTGAAAAACTTTAGGGCATTTTTTAAAATTCCAATGAATTTTCAGAGGCTTTAAAAAGTTTCGAGGGGTTTCGAAAGATTTGAAATATTTTAGGGCATTTTAAAAGATTCCAAGAAATTTGTTAAAGAATATTAAAATTTCAAGGAATTCCAAAAGATTTGAAAAACTTCAGGGCGTTTTTTAAATTTAAATGAATTTTCAAAAGCTTCAAAAAGTTTCAAAAGATTCAAGGGATTTGAAATATTTTAGTGTATTTTAATATATTACAAGGAATTATTTAATATATCTGAATAATTTAAAGGTATTTTCAAGGGATATAAGAAGATCTTAGGGCATTTTTAAAAATTCCAATGAATTTTCAAAAGCTTCAAAAAATTTCAAAATTTTCAATAATATTTTAGGGTATTTTAAAAGATTACAAATTTTAATTTAAGGGTATTTTAAAAGATTGAAAAGATTCTGCTTAATTCAATTGATTTTTTTTTAAATTTAAAAAAGTTTTGGTTTAATTAATCTGGAAGTCTTTTTAATTTACCTTAAATTCTGAGGCATTTCATGAAATTCTTTTAAATTTCCTTGAATTTTCCTGCACTTATTTCAAAGTTACTGAATCCGATGAATTTTTTCGGATTTTTAAATTGGTTTAAATTCATATCAATTTTTCTTAATTCAACTTGCTTTTGTATGAACTTAATTCAATTGTGCTTATTTCCCTCAAATTCCTCTAAATTGACTTCGCGTTTAATAAAATCAATACAATTTTGAGGGTTTTTTTAATTCAAAGGAACATTAGTAACATTATTAATGCTTATTATTAATTTTTTGTCACTTTCTGGGCAAGAAATTGTTTAAGTAGTTCACTTTTTCACTTTATCAAGTAAATTATGCTGTGGCAACCCTGAGAATAATAAATGATAAATTTCAAAATTGATTTGTTCCATTTATAAAAGATTTTATATTAAAGATGATCCAAGATTAGGATTTTGGTCTTCAAACATTAATGGTCAGAAAAAATAAGAAATTATTCAAAAACAATTAGAGAAAAGTCGAGGAAGTTTAAAACCAAAGTTTTGCGACCACCCTCTTAAATTTAAATACACTTCCCTGATAATATAATGGGACGAATGAAAAATTAAAAAAAAATAGAATTCCCGACACTGTGATAGTCCCGAATTGAAAAATTCACAAATAATAAAATCATCGGCTTATGAAATACCCGAACAACCACATTCCCGAATAATAAAATCCCTGAATTGGAAAATTCCCGACAGTTTATAATATTACCGAATGGGAAAATTACCGAATTTAAACAATTCCAATTTTTATTGATAAATATTATTTATTTATTAAACATACAAGATTCAAATATTTTCATTAAAACCAAATTTTAATTTCTAAGTTTCTAAATTCAAACAATAATTTTAGAAACTTTCAAAATCAAAAATAATTTTTTTTCGATACAAATATTTGATGACTATATTGTTAAAAAATAAATAATATCTATAAAAAAATGTTTTTAATTGTTTCAATTCGAGAATTTCTTAGTTCGGATATTTTATAATTTGGCAATTTTCTGTCGGGATTTTTAAAATTCGGTAATATTATGAACTGTCGGCAATTATATTATTCGGGAATTTTTCAATTCAGGAATTTTATTATTCGATAATTTTATAATTCGAAAATGTTATTATCAGGGAATTTGCGAATTCTAGAATTTTATTATTCAGGAATTTCCTAATTCGAAAATTTTAATATTCGGGAATTTCCCAATTCGGGAATTTCATTATTCAGGAATTTTTCAATTCGAAAATTTTTATGTTCGGGAATTTTCCAATTCGGAAATTTTATTATTTGGAAATGTTATTATTCGCAAATTTTATTAGTCGTGAATCTTATGATTCTAGAATTTTTCGTTTCGGGAATTTTATTATTCTGGAATTTCTTAATTTGGTAATTTTATGATTCGATCATGTTTCACCATAATGTTCGGGAATCTTATTATTCGAAAATTGTATCATTCGGGACTTTTATTATTCGGGAATTTTGTTATTCGGAAATTCTAATATTCTGGAATTTCATTATCCGGGGATTCTCCAATTCTGGAATTTTACAGCGTTGGGAATTTTATTTTTCGTAAATTTTCGATTCGTAAATTTTATTATTAGGAAACTTTATTGCTCGGTAATTTTATTGTTCGGGAATTTTATAATTCAAAAATGTTATTATTCGGGAATTTTATTATTCGGGAATTTTTTAATTCGAAAATTTTATTATTCGGGAATTTTCCATTTCGGGAATTTTTTTTTGCGGAAATTTTAACATTCGGGAATTTTAATATTCGGAAATTCCAATATTCTGGAATTTTATTATCTGGGAATTTTCCAATTCCGGAATTTTATTATTCGGAAATTCTAATATTTGGGAATTGTATTATTCGGAAATGCTAATATTCGGGAATTTTATTATTTGGGATTTTTCCAATCCGGGAATTTTATTATTCGGGAACGTCATAATTCGCAAATTTTATTATTCGGGAATAGTACAGCGTCGGAAATTTTATTTTTCGGAATATTTCAGTTCGGAAATGTTATTATTAGGGAATTGGCCAATTCTGGAATTTTATTATTCGGAAATTTTATGATTCGCAAATTTTATTATTCGGGAATTTTCCAATTCGGGAATTTCATTATTCGGCAATTTTTTAATTCCAAAATTTTTATATTCAGGAATTTTCCGATTCGGAGATTTTATTATTTGGAAATTTTATTATTGGGCAATTTTATTATTCGTGAATCTTATGATTCTGGAATTTTTCATTTTGGGAATTTTATTATTCGGAAATTTTAATATTCGGGAATTTTATTTTTCGGGAATTTTTTAATTTGGGAAGTTTATGATTCGATTATGTTATTATTAGGGAATTTTGTCATTTGGAAATTGTATCGTTCGGGAATTTTATTATTCAGGAATTTTATTATTCGGAAATTCTAATATTCTGAAATTTCATTACCCGAGAATTTTCTAATTCTGGAATTTTATTATTCGCGAATTTTAACATTCGGGAATTTTATTATTCGGTAACGTAATAATTCGAAAATTTTATTATTTGGGAATTTTATTATTCGCAAATTTTATTAGTCGAGAATTTTATTATTCGGGAATTTTACAGAATCGAGAATTTTACATCGTCGGGAATTTCATTTTACGGAATTTTTCAATTCGGAAATTGTATTATTTGGAAATTTTCTTATTCGGTAATTTTCTTATTCGGGAATGTTATTATTCGGAAACTTAATTATTCGTGAATCTTATGATTCGGGAATTTTATTATTCGGAAATTTTATTATGCGAAAATTTTTTAATTTGGGAATTTTATAATTCGAAAATGTTGTTATTCAGGAATTTTATTATTTGGAAATTGTATAATTCGGGTATCTCATTATTCGGGAATTTTATTTTTCGGAAATTCTAATGTTCTTAAATTTTATTATCCGGGAATTTTCCAATTCGGGAATTTTATTATTCCGAAATTCTAATATTCGGGAATTTTATTATTTGGGAATTTTCCAATTAGGGAATTTTATTATTCGGAACTTAATCATTCGAAAATTTTATTATTTGGTAATGTTATTATTCACAAATTATCTTATTCGAGAATTTTATTACTCGGGAATTTCACAGCGTCGGGAATTTTATTTTTCGGAATTTTTCAGTCATCCCATTATAATTTTGATAAGGTTCGTTCTCATAAGCATTTAAGTGAAAAATATTTCTCATATGATCTTACGCGATCTTTAATCTTCATCAGTGGATATTAACGTGACGGAGAAAAGTATGAAAAGGTTTCAAAGAGGAAGGGTGAAAAAGGGGAGGGAACTATGGTCGGTAATTGATATAACTTTGATTACAGGATTAAATCGAGCGTAAAGACGTGAAGACGGTAAAAGGTTTTTCAAATTAATTTCCCGTTTCGCCTTACGGGGTTGGCTCTACGGTATCTGAGTTTTCTCTTCCAAAGCGAGAGCTAAGGGTGGAGGGATGGACAATTTGGTACGTACTTGAATCGAATCGAACTTTCAATCTCTACCAAGTCCCTCTCGACGACAAAAACAATCTTTCCTATTAAGTTTCCCTATTTCGGTGCGAAAGAAATATCGGCAATTGAATTTCTAATCGGACTATAAACACCCTAAATATGGGAAGAGAGGCTCTTAGGTGCAATCGCTTAAAGCTTCATTGTCGAAACTCCCGCAATAACGATATA
>CAKNWT010201129.1:0-14632 GCA_932066315.1 Andricus coriarius | reverse complement strand
CACTTATGCCCTTTTGTACGACGGACGAAAACGGCTAAGAAACCTTAAAAACAAAACTTCAAACATTAAAAGGTTTGTTCAAGTTAAATGACAATTTGTTTCAAGAAGATACCAACACCAGTGTTTAAAGTTACCTGTGCCAGTGCCTAAAGTACCTCATTTCGAAACTGCGCATGCGCAGCTTTTTCACCAGTGTCTAAAGTAAGCCATCTTCAAACTGCGCATGCGCGAAAATTATTTCACGCACAGTCTGCTCAAATAAGGTTCTTTAGACACCATTTAGAAGCATGAAAAGGTCAACTTTTGAGGTGGGTGTTGCAAAAAGATAGTTACACCGTGTAAGATTCTTATTCAAGCGGATAGATGGTTATCCAACGGATGCAAAAGGGATTGAAGAGTACAAAAAAGTATTCAAACGGATACTTGTGCATAGATGAAGGTTTAAGACGGATAAGGTTTCAATCCGCCTACTTCCAGCAGGATTCATACTATCTTCGATTCTTATTTGTAGCTCCGGAAAAATATTTTTGTGAAATAATGATGATTATAACCATATTCAGCAGAAACCCTTGGCATAAGGGCCTTCTATCCGCAACCCGAAGACGCGTTCGGTGACGCGTTCGTGACCTTCGGTTCGATTCCTAAGGAATTATCTTTTTTTAAAGCTCCTTCGGCTTTAACGAACACATTCTCATCACGTATATGTGCTTCGCACTCGATTTCTTTCCAAAATGCGAACTTTTCTACTTTATGTTCAACTTTATTATATCAAATTATATTACATTTATTTCCGTACCTCGGCCTAGGATTGCTTATTCACATATTGCCAAATAAAGCACAAATTTTATTTATCGTGGTTAATTTAATATTTATTCCTTATTTTGCATCCAATTTTCTTCTCAGCTACCCTGAACATTGTCTTCTTTTTATAATTAAAAAAAACCTCATCTGACTTAAACCAAAAATACGCATCCTAGAGTAAAGTGGTTCTAAGAAAATTTGTAGATATAATTAAGGCGAACATTTTTCTTGAATAAAATTTTATTGTAGCTCATCTCGCTTTTCCAAAAATTTAATTTTTAATTTTTTTTAATGTTATCTTTTACGATTACAACAAAAACTACGAGTCGTATCAAAAAATTATTCATGACACATATTTAGCTCGTTTTTGCGTGAGCTACATTTGTATATTAATTTTTTTTTCATAGCCTGTGTCGTTTTTCAAAACGTTTAATTATTTTATTTTAAATTTTATTTTTTACGGTTAAAACAAAATTACGCGTTCTATCAAAAAATTATTAATAACAAATTTATAGATCTTTTTTGAGTGAACAAATTTGGTCTATTTATTTTTTTCGTCGCTTGTGTCGTTTGTGAAAAAATTAAATTATTTCATTTTTAATGTTGTTTTATAAGAATAAAACAACAAATACGCGCTCTATCAAAAATAGATGATCAACAAATTTGCAGATTTTCTTTGGATGCACAATTATTGTTCAAAGTTGTTATGGGAATCTTATAGGGTGTTCAAAAAGCAACGTTTTTCTTCTCTTGAAATGCTCTAACTTTTTTAATTTTTATCCAAAATGGTTGGCTATCGAACTTGACCTGCCTTTTTGGACCACAAGCAAGCGTGTAAAAGTAAATTTGAATTATAAAATTCCTTAGAAATTACCGCGTCCGCAGACAACAGACAGATCGACAGACCTACAGACAGGCAGTTTCGTAAAAACTATTTATTCTGACTTACAGGGTCTTAAAAAGTCGAGAATTGAGGAAAACTGGATAGATCCAAATTCACAAAAATCTAAGACATTCCCTCATAAATGACAACAGAGAAAGAGAGGCGACACTAAGGCCAACCGCGAGCAAGCACCCAACAGAGGAAGAGCGATGCTTCACGACCCAGAGAAACGTCGAAATTCAGATTGAAAAAACACATTAAAATAAGGTTTTTTCAAATTAATAATAAAAAACCTTCTTCCCAGTTAATTTTAACAAATAATGATCAACAGAAAAAATTTGTCTCATTTAACTTTTATCCAGATATATCTTATCCAATTCGTAGACTTTTTAATAACTTTAATATTAATACTATTTTAAGAATTGATTCAAAATTTGACCGTTTTATAAAATTGGGGAAAGACCCATTGGAAAAATGAGAATAGTGTAATGTTGTTCATAAATTGGATTGTTCTTGTGGTATGTCCTATACTGGACAGACTAAAAGATCGCTAGAGAATAGAAAAAAAGAGCATTTCAGAAATATTAACCATTGTACTAAAAACCACAAAGAAATTGCTAGACATATTCACTCTGTTCAAAATGTTAATCTCATTTTTCCACACAATTGACTCATTTTTTCTATATAATTGACTCTTTTATTTACGAAACTTTTATGTTTCAAATTCCACGATGTCAGATCGAATTTGCATTGTTTTTGGAGGAAACTCTCCTTTTCCTTTTTCGAAAATGTTACTATTGTAACTGAACTTCACCGCTCTACCTAATGGTAAGTCATTGTATTTCGATGTTAAAAAATTATGTTTTAAAACACTTTTACGTTTTATTGAATTTCGTATGTAACTCTTTTAATAGATTTAACCATGGATTTCTGATGAGGTTACTATGACTAGTGACGAAATGTAAAATTTATTAAATCTTATTTGGTCTGGGAGTGTTGCTAATTTTCTTCTATATCAACATTGAGGTTTCTCTCAAGCGTAAAGATCTGGCTGAAATGGCGGAAGAGCTTCGAGGAGATGTTTCCGAAGAATCCGACCCCTGAACTATCAATTGTAGTGTGTATAATGCATCCAGAGCTTTGGCAGATGCAAAGCGTAAAACAAAACCAACGGTTGATCATGAGACCTAAAGACGAATGTATCAACTCAGCGCAAATATAGACTGGGCAAGACAGTACGCGTCCCGCATTCAGTGTGTAATTGACTACGTAATAGCTGGCAGGCATTGCACTGTCCAGATTCCGACAGTTCGCACGCGAACTGCGGTTCCGTCATCACACTCAACAAGTAAAAGCTGCTGACCATCAGGCAGCATATTTTGGTCAGAGAAAATCAACAGTTTTTGTCTAACCCATCTCGATTCTTCTAAGACCCTCCAGTTACTGTCGACCACCCGCCCACACCAGAGGAGGTCGAGGCATGTTGGAAAGAAATCCACGAAGTCCAGCATCCACTGAAAGAACACTCATAAAATATAAATAGCTTCAAGGAGCTGTGCAGTGCCCTCGTAACACCTGAGGAGGGATGCCTACCTATCACTACCGAGGAGGTGAAAAACGTATTAAGAGGCGTGAAGAACTATTCCGCTCCGGGACCAGATGGTATCAAGAGCTTCGCAAGAAAGAAGTTTCCTTCAACCCACTAGCATCTGGCCCGCATTGTCATCTCATATCTAATGTCGGAAGAGCCTATTCCGAAGTGGTTGGTGGAAGGGCGCACAATGCTCCTGCCGAAGACGGGCAGCTTAGCTGGCCCTAAGAATTACAGGCCAATAACTTTTCTGAACACACTGTATAAGATCTTCACAGCTATCCTAAATGATAGGATTGTTCGGACAATTGGACCTGTGTGGCGAGAGATGTACGAACAACGCGGCTCAAAGAGAGGCGTATCAGGATTTCAGGAGAACCTGCTTATCGCTACATGTGTCTGTAAAGACGCAGCATTCTATTAGCGTTACCTATCGATGGCCTGGATTGATTGCCGGAAAGCTTTCGATTTAACCTCCCATAGACTTATTATCTGTCAAGCACTTCGCCAGTCCGACGGGTACCTCTGCGGCAAACCTGAAAATCGAAAGCATAAGGTCACTCATGTATTTTACATGGATGATCTTAAGATCTATGCTCAAAATAAAGAGAAACAACATATAGCTCTAAATATTGTCAAAGAGTACACTCAAGAGATTGGAATGGAGTTCGTCGACAGAGACCGTCGCTGAAGAGACCTATACATACCTGGGCGTGCCACAGAGCCGAATTCAGGACGTGACATCTATAAAGGATCTTCTCTGATGCAGATACAAAGGTCTCATCCAACGGATTTGGTCTTCCGAACTGTCGGCGAGGAACAATGTATCTGCGACGAACATGCTTGCCGTCCCGGTAGTACTCTATTCATTTGGAGTGGTTCCATGGACGAAGGACGCGCTCAGATCCGTCGATATCGGGTCCTGAAAGGTTATGCGCATGAACAAAAGTATGCACCTTAAATCTTCTGTTCCACTACTTTACATCTCACTCCATCAAGGTGGTCGCGGAATATTGAATCTTGAATGTCCTCACAACAGGATTATTCTGGGAACAGCACATATAGTCGCAAATGGACAAGACCCTCTTCTTGAAATGGTCAGGAAACACGACGAAGTGGGCAAAGGGGTGTTTCTGTATAAAGCAGCGGAGGAGGCTGCTGAAACACTCGGCCTTAACTTTAATATCAGGGGTGAGCAAAATGCATAAAATATTATCCATCTCGAGTACTCACTCCTGAAGGCCCGGATTAAGAAAGCACAGGAAAAAAACTTTCGCGAACAGGTCCTCGACAAAAAGATGCACGGCATTTTCCACAGAAATGTGGAGGATCTGTCGATGTCGCATGAGCTAACGTTTGCTTTCCTTAAATCACCCAGATTGAAGTCGCGCACGGAGGGTTTCATTTTGGAAGGCCAAGACGGTCTCATTTCCACTCTAGCATACCATCACCACATTTTGAGCCAAGACATTCCCGATGATGTAGGAACGACCTACATCCAAGGGCACAATGCGGCACTAAGAGTGCTTTATTACGGAATTAGCCTAAGTACCGCTCAGCTAAACGCTCCTAAGGAAATGGAGTCAATTGTCGAAAATAAGAAGTGCCGCATATACTGGAACTTCATATTCTCGACAATTCTTTCTGTTGCGCACTCGAGGACTGAAATAGTTCTTCCTTACTTCGAGAAACGAACCATCTTCGTTATCGAATTTTCGGCACCAGCTGAAAAAAATGTCATAGCTAAGGAGAATGAAAAAAAAGAGAGATATAAAGACCTTATAAGGGAGTTACAACGGTTATACCCAGAATATTCTGTTAAGATAATCATCTTGATCATCGGCACTCTTGGAGGTGCCAAGGTTTCGCTGGTTAATAGCCTGAAAAGCATCCCTGCGTGTCAACAAAATGCTAAGACACTTGCGGGTAAAATGCAGAAGGCGGTCGTCCTTGGGTCGCTCCGTGTCCTCAACGTGCACGAGACTTTTGCCGGATCATCGTATTGTATTCGTCTAAGACTGTAACCTCCTATCTGACGGTCGTAAGGCGTGGTTATAGCTGAAATTTTACCGCGATTTCGCTGGGAGCGGGTGTAATTTTGCAGATTACCACCCGCTCCCGGCGAAATCCTACGTTTGTCCTTACGACAAACTTTTTTTTATATATCAGCATAAGGTCACTCACGTATTTTATATGGATGACCTGAAGATCTATGGCTCTGGTAAAAAAGAAACTTCAAACTGCCATAAATATCATCAAGAAGTACAGAGGAGAGATTGGGATGGACTTAAGATTGGAAAAATGTGCCAAAATTCATCTTTGGAAAGGGAAGATTGTTGGAAGTTTTATTAGACATCTTAACATTGGAGAGATCTATACATACCTGGGCGTGCCTCCAAGCCACATTCAGGACGTAACAACAGTGAAGAAATTTCTGCGAAGCAGATACTGCGACCAACATGCTTGCCGCCCCGGTTCTGCTCTACTCGTTTGGGGTGGTTCAATGGACGAAGAACGAACTTAAGGCCCTTGATGTCACCACACGTAAGACCATGCGTATGCATAAAAGCTTGCATATCAATTCGTCAGTTCCGCGATTATTCATTTCACGCGTCAAGGCGGACGCGGACTTCTGAATCTCCAGTGTCTTCATAACCGAATTGTTCTAAGTACAGCTTATATCATAGGCAATGGCAGAGATCCTCTCCTAAAAATGGTCAGGAACCACGAGATGATTGGTAAAGGAGCGTTCCTTTACAAAGCCGCGGAGCAAGCGGCCGAGACCCTTGGCCTGCATTTTAACATCAGAAGTGAGGAAAGTGCATTAATCCATCTAGATGCTTCACTTCTGAAAGCCGAAGTGAAGAAAGCAGAAGTTCAAAAATTCCATCAAGAGCTGCTCGACAAGAAAATGCGCCGAAATTTTCACTGAAATTTAGAAAAACAGTCATTGTCGAAGGAGCAAACTTTTGCTTTCCTCAGATCATCAGGGCTTAATTCGGGTACAGAGGGTTTCATTTTCGCATGCCAGGACGGTGTCATTTCCGCCTTAGCATACCGTGAGCGCATTTTATGTCAAGAAGTTCCCAGCAATAGAACAGAGCGTGGCATGCATACGCTGAGTATCTGGAACACATACTATCGAGGTGTCCCACCCACGCAGGAACGACGTACATCTACAGACATTATGCAGCCCTAAGAGTGCTTCATTACCATCTTTGTCGCTCTTACGGTGTTGGCCGCGACCCTGCCCTGCCGAACGCTCCAAGGGAGATAGAGTCAATTGTCCAAAACGAGAAGTGCCAAATTTTCTGGAACTACGATTTTCGGACAGTAGTGTCCGTTGCACACTCGAGGCCTGACATTGTTCTCCAAGACTTTGAGAAAAGAACTATATTCGTGATCGAATTCTTGGCCTCGTCTGAATACAACATCACTACCAAGGAGAAAGAAAAGGAGGAGAGGTATCAAGATCTTAAAAGGGAGCTGCAAAGACTGTACCCAAAGTATTCGGTACAAGTAATTGTCCCTGTGATAGGTGCTCTCGGAGGTGCGAAACTATCACTGGTTCGTAACCTTAAAGCCATTCCCGCGTGCCAAAAATATGCCAAGGCACTTGCGAAATGGATGCAGAAAGCTGTCATCCTTAGTCGCTACGTGTCCTCAGGACACACGAGGGTTCGCTGGTCTTTCGTTGCGATTTCCTCGCGCCCTGCGACCACCCATCTCACGGTTGTAAGACGTGGCTACAGAGTTAATTTACCGCGGTTCTACTGGGAGCCAGCATCATTTTCATAGATGTCTCTTGCTCCCAGTGGGGCCTTGCGGTGGTTGTTTAACCATTTTTTTAAGTCATATAGAGTTAAAATTTTGTCATAAGGACAACTGCAGGATTTCGCTGGAAGCAGGTGCTAATCGGAAAAAAATTGCACCCGCTCCCAGCGAAATCGCGGTGAAATTTCAGCTGTAACCACGTGTCACGACCGCCTTCTGCATTTTCCCCGCAAGTATCTCAGAATTTTGTTGATACGCAGGGATGCTTTTCATGCTATTGACCATTGAAACCTTGGTACCTCCAAGAGCGCCGATGATCAACATGATTAGCTTAACAGAATATTCCGGGTATAACCGTCGTAACTCCCTTTTAAGGTCTCTATACCTCTCTTTCTTTTCATTCTCCTTGGCTGTGACGTTTTTGTCATCTGGTGCCGAAAATTCGATAACGAACATGGTTCGTTTCTGGAAGTCAAGAAGAACTATGTCAGGCCTCGAGTGCGCAACAGAAGCAATTGTCGAGAATATGAAGTTCTAGTATATGCGGCACTTCTCATTTTCGACAATTGGCTCTATTTCCCTAGGAGCGTTTAGCGGAGCGGTATTTAGGCTAATGTCGTAAGAGTGAGAGAGATGTTGATTATGCACTCTTAGTGCCGCATTGTGCCTTTGGATGTAGGTCGTTCCCGCATGAGGTGGACAACTAGATAGTGTGTGTCCTAGATGCTTGGGGTGTGCATGACACTCTCTGCAGCTATCATCGGGAATGTCTTGGCACAGAATGTGGCGAAAGTATGCTAGAGTGGAAATGACACCGTCTTGACATGCCAAAATGAAACCCTCCGTGCCGGACTTCAATCCGGGTGATTTAAGGAAATCAAACGTTAGCTCGTACGACACCGACAGATCCTTCACATTACTGTGGAAGATGCCGTCCTTCAGGAGTGAGTATTCGAGATGGATAAGATTTGATGTATCTTGCTCACCCCTGATATTGAAGTCAAGGCCGAGTGTTTCAGCAGCCTGCTCCGCTGCTTCGTACAGAAACACCCCTTTGTCCACTTCTTCGTGTTTCCTGACCATTTTAAGAAGAGGGTCTTGTCCATTTGCGACTATATGTGCTGTACCCAGAATAATCCTGTTGTGAAGACATTTAAGATACAGTATTCCGCGCCCACCTTGTCGGCGTGAGATGTAAAGTCGCGGTAGAGAAGATTTTAGGTGCATGCTTTTGTTCATGCGCATAACCTTTCGGGACCCGATGTCGAGGGATCTGAGATCGCCCTCCATCTATGAAACCAACCCAAATGAATAGAGTACTACCGGGACGGTAAGCATGTTCGTCGCAGATACTTTGTTCCTCACCGACACTGCGGAAGACCAAATCCGTCTGATGAGATGTTTGTAGCTGCATCGGAGAGTATCCTTTATAGATGTCACATCCTGAATTCGGCTCTGTGGCACGCCCAGGTATGCATAGGTCTCTCCAGCGGCAAGGTGTCGTATAGCGCTTCTGTCGACGAGCTCAGGGTTTCTCTTGATTTTTAGCATATATCTTAAGATCATCCATGTAAAATACATAAGTGACCTTATGCTTTCGATTTCTAGGTTTGCCCCAGAGGTACCCTTCGGAATGGCGAAGTGCGAGAGATAGTGGCAATAATGTGAGGCAAAAGAGGAGAGAGCTATTTATATTCTTTGAGTTTTCTTTCAGTGGATGCTGAACTTTGTAGACTTCTCTCCAAAAAGCCTCGGCCTCCTCTGGTTTGGGCGGGTGGACGACAGTTACTGGAGGGTCCTGGAAGAGTCGAGATGGGTCAGACAAAAACTGTTGAGTTTTTCTGATCCACCTCTCTCTCCGCTCTAGACTTCTCCTAGCGTTAGATAGTATTCGTATTCGGTCAACAATATGCTGCCTGATGGTCAGTAGATTTGACTTGTTGAGTGTGTGATAACGGATCTGCAGTTCGCGCGCTAACTGTCGAACCTTGGCAATCAAAGTCCTGCCAGATGTTATGTAGTCAATGACACACTGAATGCGGGACCCGTACAGCCTTGCCCAGCCTATCATTGTGCTGAGTTGATGCATTCGTCTTTTGGTCTCATGATCAACCGTTGGTTTTGTTTTGCGGTTTGCATCTGCCAAAGCTGTCGCTGCATTATACACATTACAAGTGATAGAAAAAAAGTCGGATTCTTCGGAAGAATCTCCACGAAGCTCGTCATCCAGTTCAGCCAGATCTTTGGGCTTGAGAGAAACCTGAATGTTGATGTTTCTCCGGGTCTTGAAGCATCTCTCTTCCTCTGTTGGATGCCTGCTCGCGGTTGATCTCAGTGTCGCCTCTCTTTCTCTGTTGCATGCTTGTTCTGGCTGCGGTTGAGTAGGCGCGCGTCAACAAGGGACCTATGAACAATAATATATCAATTTTGAGAAAAATGAAAAAATGGAATTAACACAACATGTATAAATTCATAATTACATCGTTATTTTAAAATCAGGCTAAAAAACTCTGGCATGTTCATCGTTTTTACTGAAGTTAAAATTTCATTTTCAATAAAAACGAGAAAAACATTCCTTACAGAGGAAAAGGGATCTAGTTAATATTTCTGCTAAGATCTCTTTTCTCGATGCATATTCTGTTTGCGTTTTCGAAAAATTAAACACAATTTGTACTTGCCTTTATTTCTGCACATTATATTAATTTCCCTGAATCCTTTTTTGTCTGAATCCTTTTTGTCAATCCCTATTGACATTTATCGAAATTTGTTGTTTTTTATAATACTTGATCGACTTTTGACATTGAGTTAACAGTTCATTATTTAGCTTATAATCTTGATTACTGAGTGTTTTTATGATTTTTTAATTTGATAAAATTATTGACCTTTCACGTGGTTGAACTTGTTTTCAGTTTTTAGCGTAGATATATAACATTTTTATTATATTTTAGATTTTAACCTCTCATATCATTGGAGATACTAAAAAATGGTTAAATCCCTATTCGGTAATCATCATATTTTATTATCAATTTTAAGATTAAATAGACATTAATAATGTACTTTTTATTACACAATACAGTAGAGGACGCTTATATTAAAACTGTAGTGTCTACTGTATAATCAATTAATGGCTACTTTAATTTCAGTAAATTTTCACTGGTTTCAAAGTATAAGAAGAAAAAAATTTTCTTTTTTTACGTGTGGGTAAATGTATAATTTTTAAATTTATGTAAGAACCTAATAAAGACGACATGTTCCAGACTAATAGTTGAAATTTATTTGAAAAGGAAAATTCGAATCGATTACGTTTCGGAAACACGGCTGGTTTCCCTCATCAGATCTTGAAAGAGTTTAAAAAAGATTCCGTGCAATTTTCTTTATGTATGAGATCCATGTCTTTTAGAAAAATGTATAAACTTTTTAGGTAACGCTGTAGAAAGATTTATATTTTTTATTTATGTAATAAAACTATTGTTTAAACTGTGGTAAAAGACAATACATAAATCGTTACATAAATAAAAAATATTAATCTTTCTACAGCGTACCAAAAAAGTTTTTATATTTTTCTAAAAGACATGGAACTCACACATGAAGAAAATTGCACGGAATCTTTTTTAATCTGTTTTAAGATCTGATGAGGAAAACCAGCTGTGTTTCCGAAACGTAATCGATTCGAATTTTCCTTTTCAAAGCAATTTCAACTATTAGTCTGGAAGATGTCGTATTCATTAGGTTCTTACCTAAATTTATAGATTTCACTGTGAAGGTTCACTGTCGCTTATTTCACTACGCTTACTTAAACTTCAGTAACTTTTTCTTCTGTCAAATACGCAAGAAGCCATTCACAAAATACGTAATACATTTTTCGGGGCCCCCCCCCCCCCATCCCCCTCTGTGTGATGCTTTTCCCATTGCACTTAACATGGAGAATGATACTTTGAAAGACCCCCCACACAACACCTCCCTTAAATAAAAAGTTCCTAGGGCTAGATAGCCCTATAAGGAACAGGTGATACATATTACAATTAAAAAGTGATGGTGCTAAGTAAGTAAGTAAGTGGAAAATTACTGGAATTTTAGTAAATAGTCCCTGGTAGTAAGAAGTATGTCACAAATTCCTTGTAAAACTTTACTGATTCAAATTTAGAGAGTGGTTTTGCGGAAAGTAGTAGAGATCAAAAGAATAATTAATAATAAGATTGATTAATTACTTCTAAAAATTGTGAGTCTTTTAATCGAAATTGTACCATCTTATTTCCAAACGATATGTATGCATTGTTCTAAATATACTCAATTACTTTAAGTTATAAATACAACTATACCTACTTAAAAGTAATTAACTAATTTTTTTAATGAATACTAAAATTTTAAATGAAGATTTAGATGTGCCATTTTTATTGCTTAAGTATTAGAGCCTGAATGAGGTCGATTGGATCATTAGAGCCAATGCTATAGGCACTTCACACTGAAAAACCTGAAAGAAAATCATTGACTTTTTGACAAACTTCCAACCTACTCACAGACGATTCACGAGTTATTTGGTAGTGTGTGTATTAAAGCTTTATTTGATTATCCTTGTCAAAACAACTCGATGAATGCTTGAATCAGATGGATCGAACAAATAGAATAGACGCCAAGAACGATAGAATTTCAAAAGAAAATAGTTTTAGACTTCACATAAAAATTGATTAATTTTTCCTTGTTGATAAAATGACCCCGAAATGTTTTTATATTTTAAAAAAATAGATAAGGTTGCTCAGTTTATTAATTTTTTACCGGAAGATTCAGATTATGTATTTTTTTTAGCTTAATAAACTACCCTAGAAAATAACCGGAAAATATTAAATAGGCATCAGGTCAAATTTTTTGTTTATTGCTAAAAAATTTAGAAGTTACGTTTTCCTCATAAGGAACAATTTGCAGAGGTGGCAAATGTAAATAAAGATTTAACACTGACAAAAGTCCCTTAGAACTGCGACTTACTTTTCCTCTCGCATGTTAAGCGTAGTTATAACTATTATACAATGAAATTTAAGAATCTTAAATTACACCAAAATCATATTCAAAATCCCATTTAACGTTCAAAACTCAAGTCAATGCATAAATTCATTCATTGCAATTCCTGAAAACAAAACAAGAATTTGTTTCTTTGGACAAAAATAAAAAAGTGGAAAGAAAAATGAGAAGGCAACAAACCAAATCCCCTTCCTTCTCTTTCTTATTTCTTTCGTCTTTTTTAATTTTTTCACTATCAAATCACAATAAAAAAGCATGGATAATATTACCAACGTTTCGGTGCGCACACAGCACCCTTATCAAGGTGAGGAAAATTAGAACAGGTGGGAACAGCAACGAAAATACGATGCTATGTCCTGGATACCTGAGAACTAAGTGTGGGTCAAAAGGCAAATCAAATTAATATTATACAATATTATACCAGTGTACTTCTTGACGATATTTATGGCAGTTTGAACTTTGCTTCTACCAGAGGCATAGATCTTCAGGTCATCCATATAAAATACATGAGTGACCTTATGCTCGCGCTGGTTAGTGTCGCTACAGAGGTATACAGAAGAATTTCGTAGTGCGAGAGATAGAGGCAGAAGTGTAATGCAAAAAAGCAAAGGGCTCATGGCCAAAGAGGCATCACTCTCTCTACGGATCTCACTATGCGCCAATGCACCTTTAAGCTTTCCAACAGACAGCTGATAAGTCAATGAGAGGTTCCATCGAAAGCTTTCCGGTAGTCAATCCAGGCCATTGACAGGACGCGCTGATGGGTTGCAGCTTCTTTACAGGCACACCTGTCAATTAGCAGGTTCTCTCGACAGCCTGCTACATCTTTTGTCGTGCCGCGGTGTTCGTATATCTCTCGCCATACAGGCTCAATTCGCCGAACAATCCTGTTGTTTAGGACAGCTGTAAAGATCTTATACAGCGTGTTCAAACAAGTGATTGGCCTGTAATTCTCTGGGTTAGACAATTTGCCTTTTTTCGGTAGGAGTATAGTGCGTCCTAACACCAGCCACTGAAGAATGTTTTTATTTTTACTTTAAATATGAGGTGAATATGCGGGCCAAATGTTGGTATGTAGAAGTAAACTTCTTCCACCACAAGTTCTTGATACAATCACGTCCAGCACCGGAAAAGTTTTTCGTGCCTCTAAGTGCTTTTTTTACCTCTTCGGCAGTGATCTTCTTTCAACTTTAGTGTTTTCGGGATCTTGTATACCTCTCTCCAAAAAGCCTCTACCTCGTTGGGCTTGGGTCGATTTTCGACAGAAACAGGGTGATCACTGAAGAGGCGAGATGGGTCAGCGTGAAACTGTTGATTCTCCCTGATCCATCTCTCCCTCTTCTGCTTAAATATATTTTTATGTTGAACTGAAATATCCAAGATGTTAACATCGTACAGGGTACGACGCCAGACCTCTGTCGGCCACTTGATGAAGCTCATAGTAAATAGTCGTTCGATGTCATTTCTTGCCGTATGTGAACTTGTGAAAAAATTATGATTACCAATATTTTGTTAACATAATGCTCTAAATGCTCTAAAAAAATAATAATGTTGTTATATATAGTTAAAAGTTTGTCATAAGGACAACCGCAGGATTTCGCTGGGAGCAGGTGCTAATCTGAAAAATTACACCCGCTCCCAGCGAAATCGCGGTAAAATTTCAGCTGTAACCACGTCTCACGACCGTGAGATAGGTGGTTACAGTCTGCGACGAATTCAATACGCTGATCCGGCAAAAGTCTCGTGTACCCTGAGGACACGGAGCGACCCAAGAACGATCGCCTTCTGCATTTTCCCCGCAAGTGTCTTAGCATTTTCTTGACACGCAGGGATGCTTTTCAGGCTATTAACGAGTGAAACCTTGGCACCTCCAAGGGTGCCGATTATCAAGACGATTAGCTTAACGGAATGTTCCGGTCATAGCCGTCGCAATTCCCTTATAAGTTCTTTATACCTCTTTTTCTTTTCATTCTCCTTGGCTATGATGTTTTTGTCAGCTGGTGCCAAAAATTCGATAACGAACATGGTTCGTTTCTCGAAGTCAAGAAGAACTATTTCAGGCCTCGAGTGCGCAACAGAAACAATAGTCGAGAATATGAAGTTCCAGTATATCCGACACTTCTCTTTCTCGACAATTGACTCTATTTCCCTAGGAGCGTTTAGCGCCGTTTAGATGCCGTAAGAGTGACAGAGATTGTAATAAAGCACTCTTAGTGCCGCATTGTGCCTTTGAATGTAGGTCGTTCCCGCATGAATTGGACAACCAGATAATATGTGTCCTAGATGCTCGTGGTGTGTATGACACGCTCTGCAGGTATCATCGGGAATGTCTTGGCTCAAAATGTGGCGACGGGATGCTAGAGTGGAAATGACGCCGTCTTGGCATGCCAAAATGAAACCCTCCGTGCCCGACTTCAATCCGGGTGATTTAAGGAAACATTTTCGTGGAAGATGCCATGCATCTTCTTCTCGAGGAGCTGTTCGCGGAAGTTTTTCTCCTGTGCTTTCTTAATCTGGGCCTTCAGGCTTGAGTACTCGAGATGCATAAGATTTGATGCACCTTGCTCATC